>JALBCR010001556.1:0-105405 GCA_030710515.1 Abscondita cerata | reverse complement strand
GGCCGGCAACGGCAGTACTTGTAGCAGACCATTTTACTCGGTTGTTTAACGTAACCAGATATTCACTATGCCACCTTTTCCAGAAAGATTGAGATAGAAGTCTAACACGAGTCCAACGTTTATGAAGGGTTAATAGCCTCTTCAAGAGGAGATTCTGGAGAGGCTAGCAAAGGACGTCCAATAAGAAAGTGGCCAGGAGTGAGATAATCGACATGATCAGGATCATTGTACACGCGACAAAGAGGTCTACTATTTAACACCGCTTCTACTCGACAAAGAAAAGTTGTCATCTCTTCAAAAGTTAAAATTGTTTCTCCGATTACTCGTTTCATTAAGGATTTGGCAGATTTAACACAAGCTTCCCAAAGGCCTCCAAAATTTGCGGCACTTGGAGGATTGAATTTCCAGGTTACACCTCGAGAAACAAAATAATCATAAAATTTGGAATGATTAGACTCAAGAAAGGCGTTCACTTCTTTCAAGTTTCGAGCCGCACCAACATATTTCGGCCACAATCGGAGTACATAACTTTAGGAAGCCCACGACGTGAAACGAATCTGTCGAATGTAGCAAGAAACGCATTTGAAGACAGTTCCGAGACAACCTCAAGATGTGCTGCTTTGGTGACCATGCATACGAAAACACACAAATAGGATTTCAGTAGAGGCGCTTTGCGTCGTGCACTTTCTTTTAAAGTGAACGGGCCTGCATAATCGGTTCCGACTTGATTAAATGGACGATCTACTTGTACGCGAGAACTAGGTAAGTCAGCCATAATCGGTTGTTCTGTTTGAGCTTTCAACTTGTGGCATTGCAAACATTTGTTAATTCGTGATCTTACTATCGAACGGCTAGATAATATCCAAAATTTCCGCTGAATTAGCGATTGAACGGTCTGAGCACCTGAATGTAAAGATAACCAATGGTAGTGATCAACAATTAGATTAGACAGGTGACTTTGTTTTGGTAAAATCAATGGGTGCTTTATACTTAGAGGCAAAGAGGAGTTGCTAAGTCGTCCTCCTACACGTAGGCAGCCTTGAGTGTCTAAGAAAGGTTTTATAAGATAGTAACTTAGAAAACTATTCTTTTATGACTGTTAAGGCATGTAATATCTTTTGAAAATAGTGGAATTGAACAAGACGTACCAATTCAATAAGAGCATTATGCAACTCTTCGGCAGTCAAAACAGAACTGATAAATCTTATTTTCTTTCGCATATGGGCAATAAATCGTTTGATATAAGCGAAAGTACGAACTAGTTTAAAAAGGAAGAAAATTTTTCAATACAATTTTCAATCCAACTAACTTCTATATTTACTGCAAGAGAAGTTAAGTTTTTCTCATCTCGGGAACTTCCATGGTATCAAATAACAACCGTTTAGAGTATTATCAAAAATTCAGAAGTAGTAAGAAAACTTGGGCCATTAAACCAAAGAGGATGATCACGCAATTTAGAGCCACTCAATCCCCGAGACGCACAATCGGCCGGGTTGTCCTCGGAATTAACAAAAACCAATCAATCGGATTTGTAAGTTCGAGAATCTCACTGACACGGTTTCCAACGTATATTCCTAAAAGGTGTGGAGGAGTTTTTAACCAGGCAAGAGTTGTTTTGAATCCGTGTACAATCGCACTGAATTATATGCTACGTTCTCAAATCTAAATTCGAAGACTTAAACAATCGTGCCAGAAGTTGGGCTCCAGCCAACTCTAGACGATTTACGTTAAACGGTTTCAACGGAGCTACTTTTGTTTTTGAGGCAATTAAACAAGTTTGAATAGATCCTTCAACTTTAGAAACTAAATAAAAACAAGCAGCATAACCTTTTCGCTAGCATCGCAAAACCCAACGAGCAATTTCTTTGAACCAGATACTCCTATAAATCGAGGAATTACAATACTTGAAACTGCAGGCAAATCCAAAGCAAACTGATTCCAATCACTTAAAAGGGCACCCGCTAGGGGGGCATCCCAATCACATTGAGACAACCACAATTGTTGCAGAAACCATTTAATGTATAAAATTACAGGAGAGAGGAACCCCATCGGGTCAAAAATTCGTGCAACATAGGAAAGAATGGAACGTTTGGTAACTGTTCCTTCAAATGGCTGCACTACAAACTCAAAAAATCACATCCAGGGTTCCAAACCAGACCGAGTATTTTTATGAAGTTTTCTTCGGACTTAAACGTTAAAGTTTTTTCACGGTGTTCTAAAGGAAGATCATCTAAGAGGGTTAAATCGTTACTAGCCCACTTACGTAGTTCAAACTTCCCTAACGCTAACAATTGCATCAGTTCATTCTTTAGATAACACGCTTCTTGGTACGAATCAGAACCGGTTAACACATCATCCATAAATGTTTGATACTTTATAGCGTGACTAGCACGCGGAAACCTACGGCCTTCATCGTCTACTAATTGACTTAGAACTCTTTGAGCTAGGAACGGGCAGGTTTTAAACCATAGGTTATAGTATTTAGTTCAAACTCCTGTATTTCATTTGAACCAGGACGTTTCCAAAAGATATGTTGGTAAATTCTATCGGAAGGATGAATTAATATTTGTCGATACATCATTCGTATATCTGCACAAATAGCGTATTTTTGGTTCGAAATTGATTGATCAAATCAGGTAGAGATTTTTGGAGTTTTGGACCTCGATAAAGAAGATCTATTTAAACTAAGGCCTGATTTATCGGTGGCAGAGGCATTAAAAACTACTCGGACTTTGGTACTACTACTACTCGACTTTGTTACACAGTGGTGTGGCAATACATAATCAGCACTTAGTTTAGCAGCGCTCATATGACCCAGTTGCAGATATTCAGTTAAGAAATCATGGTAAGAGTTTATTAAATACTCATTTTCTTTAATCGTTTTTCCAAATAATAAGAGTATGTCCTTTTGACTATCTCCCTATTGTTTAAATTAAAATTTACAGATTTAAATGGCAGAGCAACTGAATATCTACCATCACTATTACGGGTCACAGTTTTTTAAAATAAAGTTCGGCTTGGGTATCTTGAGGATTTTCAGGCAAGGGTTTAGATACTTCTTCTTGTTCCCAGAACTGTTTAAGAGTGACTTCCAGAGAGGGACTTAACAACAACAAGGATGACCGGTCCACATTTGCGTGCTCAGCGGATACAGGACCAGTTAAGACGAAACCAAAATTGTGTCGAATAGACTAGGTTCTCCCACAATTATAGGACATTTTTCAGGTCTTAAGATAAACGGATAAACATCAGCTCCTAACAGAACGTCAACATTAGAAGGTTCATAAAATTCTTCATCGGCTAAGCGAAAATTTAGGTAATGTTGTTTGAGATTAGGCAACGGAACGTTTGGTAGAGGTTGAGCAATAGCGGGCAGCACTACTGGACAAAACGGAATATTTGTGTCAGGCGCAAATCTAGAAGAAAGGACACATTTCACTGAGCCATAGGTTTTTGAAGAATTTCTAGAAATTCCTACAATTTCAAACGGTACAGAAAATGGTTTTAGGCCCAGTTTTTGAACTAACGAGGAGGTTACGGCGGAAATCTGTGAACCAGAATCTAAAACTGCTCTAGCCACTTGATACTGATTCCAAGAATCTTTTAATAAGATTTTTGCGGTACCTAACATAACAATTCGATGTTTAGGAGTAGGATCAGATACACTACACGATAATGAGTGGGTAGGTGTGACAGATATTGGTTGGTCGACGTTATCAATTTGTGTCGAAAGGAATTTGACGGAATACTTGTTTGCTCAATAGGTGGATGCAGTAAACTATGGTGTTTATTGCTTTTACAATGCGAACATGTGTATTTGGATTTACACAAAGACCTTAAATGAGGTCCAAAGCAGTTAAAACACAGATGACTTCTTTTAAGTGTTTCGTATTTTGTACTCAAAGGTACGGTTTTGAATTTAGAACATAACGATAAGGTATGGCTAGCATCACAATACGGACAGGTTGGCATTTTTTGAGAGTTGCGATTTTTAACAGTATTGGATACTTGATTGGTATTTAATTCTTGAGTTAAGAATGACATTCGAGGTTTTCTTGCAGAAGGTTGTGGTTCTTTTTCATTTGAACTATTAATCAATTCATTAGTTCTACATAAATCTGACACAAAACCAATCAAGTTTAAGTAAGTGGGGACAGAAACATTACTGAATTTATTTTCAAACGCTTTCCGTGTGGAACTATCAAGATTCTGAAGGCATAAATGTAAAAAGAAAGTCAGTTTGATCTGGCAACTCAAGTGCTTTAAAGGCATTAACCGAAGTGGAATGAATCTGCAAAAACTTTTGCAAGTTGGCGGAATTTTTGGACAAGTTTTACCGAAATTCAAAATATAATCGATATACATTTGAGCCAACCTTCGTTTATTTTGATATCGTGTTTTAAAGCAGTTAAGGCAAGTTGATAATTTTCTTCTGACAAATGGTAATCAGAGATGACTGCGGCAGCTTCTTCCAGAACTAAAGTTTTCAAATATTGAAATTTTTGGATAATACTAAGGGAAGAGTTTTTGTCTATCAATGATTCAAACAATCCGAAAAATGTGGGCCATTCAGAAATTTTGCCCTTGAAGGGTTTAATTTCCAACTCTGGCAAATTCAAACAAGAAGTGGCAGATAATTTTTCGCCAGTAGCTTTAGGAACTTCTCTCATAAGAGTTAAATACGGAGCTTTAGCACCGTAAATTAAATCGTCAAATGACGTTTGCGTTTTGTTAACTTCAATCATTAACGACGGATCATGTTCAGAATTAAATTCCAAAATAATATCTTGAATGTCCTCAAAACTTTCTTCCAGTCGGTTTAACTTTTCAAATCGCGGTGTAAATGCGTGGACGTTATCTTTAGATAGTTTGAAGGAATAATCGAAAATGGATTGTACACTAGCATAAATTTTCTCGCGTTTAGCGATTAATTTATTTCTATTAATTACGGCAGGATCAGAATTGTCGGTGTTCGGCATTATTATTACAATTATTGAATATTAAATATTAATAATGAAAAGAAATTTAATCGTAGCGCATGCAAAGTCACAAAAGACTGATAAAACACACAACGCGCGATATCTCAAATTGTACGTGCAATGGAAAATACAGTTTTCTCCGGCAAATTAATTACGATTACAATAAAATTACGGCATCTGGCTTGACAGGACCAAATTTAATGTTGGCAAAATGGACTGTATTAATTGTTGTTTGATTTATACGATTAACCCAACAGAAATAAATCTTACCTTAATGATTCGATGTATTACATAAATTCGCCGACTTTCACTTAGGCCTAAGATCTGGTCCTTGAATATTATATAGGTAGATGATTTTAATTGTTTCTTTAATGGGTTACTCGTACAGCACTTGTACACTTTTAACATGTAAGACATTTGGCATAAAACTAAAGCTTATCTTCCATTGCACGTACATACATAAATTTAATAATCGCACACAAACGAAAATTTCCCTTAACAACTATCTTTTCGTGCAGTTTATATATTTGTTCGTTATTGTTTGTTTGTTAACATTTGTTTTGAGCAAACCTTACAACCAAGCGTTTTTTTTAAATTTCACTCATGAATATTTTAATTGTCGTTTATATGTAAGTAAATATAATGTTTGCGTACACAATCACAAAGTAAATATTGCTGCTTGTGACAGATAGAACTGATGATGCTATGTAGATTAGCGAAACGTTTTCAATAAAATAAATATGTATGTAAATTGCTGTTTTTTTTATGAAATCTTAAAGTTTTATCTTCATAGATATTGCTCTAAAAAGAATCAATGATTTTAGTGTTTGTCTTCCATATTTTCTGTTGTTTTTCAACGCTTACAATCTAGACTGTTTTCTAACCTTTACATAGTATACAAATTTATTTTAACTATACATTATACACAGGTCACCTGTAAAAGGGTGTTTTCTAAACTAAAAATCGTTAAAACTCGACTCATATTTTTAAGCCAAGACCTTATGTCTAATCTCTTATTTATCATTGTAGAAAGAGGCTTAAAATTTTATAATTCAGATAAAAATTTAATTATAGAAAAAAGCTAGGTCTAGTAAAAAATTAACAACTGATAGTTTAGGTTACTTGTTAATTTAAACTTTAAATAATTCATTTTTATCATTTTTCTTTTTGTTTAGATGTTCAAACCATAGGTAATGGTAAAATATAGTTTTATATGTAATTATTAGAGTAGGAACATATAATAAAAATAATATAAAAATGAATTTGCAAACGTAGTAACTATAACAAAATAGTATAGCTGTTATTAAAGTTTCAAATACTTTTCATCTGCCAAAATAACGAAAATGGGGTTTCAAGCATGACATTTTAAAAATTGTTTTGTTAAGAGAACCCTGTCGTAGTATTTAGCTAAGTGTCCCAGAGAATCCAGTCCGGAACTGCAATTATGAAACCACTAGTCGAAAGTTTGTTTCCTCCTTTGAGAGTTGGTTTGGTAGTGACAGTTCCAGCCTCCCTTTTACTCTTATCGACGTCAATAAGAGACGAAGTTCTAATTATATGAATTATTCATTTTCTTTTTTTACTTTTGTTTATATTCTTACTTTTAAATTTTGAATTCATGCGTATAAATTATTTTCATTGAATAATAACCATCTACCGTAATTTTAGATATCCCAAAGCTAATTCAAGCTACCCTTGTTGACTGCAAAGATGTTTAACTTTTAAAATTGATAAATTCAATAAATTGTTTAAACACCCTGAACCACTACAAGATGTGATTACCAATTCATAATTTAAGTAAATTCACTTGGTAGAAGTATTTGTAAAACAGTGTCTTTGAAAAAAATATTTCAAAACTAAATAATTTTAGACATAGATACCCCCTAAACATAATGTTCTTAGAATTAAAATCCTTATTAAAAACTAGGCATTTTATTTAAAATAATCAAGTTCCTGGGGACCCTGTATAGAAAATGTGTATAAATGTAGTACATCAAAAATTATTGATAAAAAGTCATCGATAGTATAAGTGTGCCAATACATTAATATCAATGATGTTTGTCTTTACTACTTCTTAAAGAAATTACTATGTAATTATTGCGTAAACTTTGCTATACTCAGAAGAATATAGGTCAGCAACTATAAGAACGTCATTATATTCAAATTAGTATTAAACTGCATTGCAACCGCATTTTTGCACTTATTTCTGTTCCGGCAACGTAAAAATACTTCAGTGCAGACTATATTGTAATTATACATATATTATCAGAGATAAATGTAATTATTCTTCTGTTGCTGTTACGCACTATCTATGTAGTAAGTGTGACTAATTTCGTCACATATCGCAATAATTCTTTAGGAAATTGTGTTTCGCACACTGTCAAGGGATGTTTGATCATGAATCAACATAACTTTATGTTTTTGATTATTATAATAATTTAATAGATGGTGTGGAAAACCCACAAATTAAGATAAACGTAAAACGCACTTTTTTGGAAACAAAACTTAAAAATCAAGTATATATTTCAATGTAAGAATTTCACAATTCTACAACAATCCATAAATATTATTACCTCACTACCAATGTGGAACAAGAAAGAAGGTAAAATAAGTGAATTCATTTTCATCGTAGAAGAAAGAAATATATCCAATATATTTCTAGAATGTTGTGGGAGAGTCGCATAATTAATTTTATAGTAATTTTTATAAATCGGGGTAGTACAATGTTATTAAAAAGTAATCCTGTTGATACAAGAAAACCAATGCGGTAAGAAATTTAGTATTTAAGGAAGAACAAAATTGCTTTGAAGTTACACCAAATATTTTTCAAGAAACTATTATCAACTACAATAAATATTTGGTCATATTTACTAAACTTACACAAAAGAGATAGGGTAGTATTAAAAGCAAATATCACGACACCGTTAACTCGATTATGGAATTGGTAAAAACCGTTCTAAATGCATCCGTTATTCAAATATGACAGGTGAACAAAATTAGCAGTAGAGCCACTGTATACGTAATTGGTATTTATGGACATTTTATGGGCATGATGCCGATGGCACGAGTGTATTTTTCTACGATGATTTTGTGTGGATTGGATCTGAACCTCTCGAAACGGCTGCTTTAGATACATTTTTCTCTGCATTTAAAAGCGATGTTTGGGTAATGATCCTTTATAGTTTTAATATCAATAATTATAACATGGTGTTTTATTGTGGCTTTATTCAAAAGGAGCATTTTCTTATGCAAACTGTTTTATGGTTTGTTCTTACGTAATATCTTTAATGTATGTCGTTTCAGTTTCAATAATCCGAAACGTATTATCTTTAAAGTTGCTTTTGACTTGCTATTTAATTTATATCATTCACATTCATACTGCGTACACATCTGATATAATCGATAATTTGGTCGTCCCCAAGTTTGAAGGCTTGATCAAATCTGTTAAAGAGTTAGCAGATTCCGTTATACCTATTATCCTTGACGAACAGGGCGATGACTATTTTGAAGGTGATTACGAAAATTTTAGTGAGAATGACCGAGTATTCGCCAAAAATATACGAATCTTACAAAATATATTTTCTGGTTTGTTCAACGACGTTGTATTTTTTAGAACGAAACAAAAAAAAATTGTATACAAAAAATGATAAATTCAGAAGTCATTTTTTACCGAAATAACGGAAAGTTTTCGTTGTGTATTTCGGTGTTCACAAGGGCATTACTTTATACCAAGTTTAAATAAAGTCAGAATCAGGATTACATCGTACAGCTTTATAACCAGAAAACCGTCGAACACATCAATTCGTGTTGTAAATATAACATATTATGAACCGGAACATACAAAATGGTCAAAAGCATTAGGTTTAAGACATTTTATTCTATTTTGATAATATTTGTTTTAGGATGTGTTTTATCTGCTATTGCTCTGATCCTAGAGTTTGTTACCATAAGAATTTATAGAACATAATCTAAAACTGAAAACATTTTATTGTTAAATGATATGCACATACTTTATATATTTTATTTTAAACTTTACAAATATGTTGCGTGAAAAGTTATTTGAAAACTTAATAAAAATGGTACAGCGTTATGGTTCTTATTTTTTAACCCTACAACAAATTTTAGAAAAAATTAGCTTTAGAAAGTGATTATTGATTGTTTTATTTTATTTTTCTACTCATGAATTGTAATTCATCTATTCGAGTTTTTACAATCTGTACTATAATAAAATTTATTATGATAATACATTTTTATTATGGTACAGATTTAGAAGCAATAGAATCGCGACATTACGAAGTTTTCAAATGTTCCATGAGTAGGATACAAATTCAGAACTAATAGAAATACATCGTTGTTTATTGCACTTATCGACTAAGTCGAACATAAATTTAGCAATTTGACAATTCGTAACTAATAGTAGTAGTGCTCAATTATAAAATGATCGTTTTTATTTAACATTGTAAGGTCGTAGAAAAAATAGTGTATGTAATTCGCATGTAATGACTATTAAGACACTCGCTTGTATTTTAATAGTAATCATTACAAGTGTTCATTAGTCGTCAGCTTTTTTATTTGTCACTGCGCGAACCAGAACTTTCAAATTTACGAGAAGAAAACACCATACTTCTGATATTTTGGTATTAGAAAATTATATTTGTTTTTTATCAAATTCTTTACTAACAACACAATTACATAATTATAATTCACAAAAACCTATCAAAACGGATTCAAAAAGGCGCACAAACCGATCTAATAGTTGCGTTGTTATAACATTAAAAAATATAATAATAAACATTAACAATGAAAGTAAATGACTCTACTGTCTGAATTGATTACAGTATGTTTGTTTTACCATATGATGGACCTTCTTATAGGAGTATGTTTTGGAGTGGACTATTAAAACTCCATGTACTAGTTCGTGCCAACATTTCGGTCAAAGACGTCTGACCTTTATCAAGGCAAAAAAGAGATTGTTGGAGCTACAATAGTAAAAAATATTTTCTCTCATTTGAATCCACAACAATTGGACTAAACTGTACAAATGATTGAAAACTTTGTTTTGCCGATATCCAGAGTTTCTGGTTGATTTCGTGTCTAAGACCTCTAAAATTTGACACATTTGCAATAAAAATTTATTAAAATCGTCAAGCTTGGGTTTAATAATAACGTTACTAAAATTTTCCCGCTCGCATTTTGTAGGAAAATCAAGTTTCGAGTTTAAGAGATATATTAAAATCGTGCTAGAACTTTCGATTGGTTCGCCTAAACTTTCCAAAGCGCGTAAATTTTTTAAAAATGAATTGAGAAAATTACGTAGAGCCACGTGTGATTCTTTATGCAAAACTGGTAAATCAAAAATTTCTTTCAAATGTGCGTTAATTATAGCTTTTCTGTTATCAAATCTTTCGATTAGTAAATTAACTGCAGTCACGTAATTAACGCCCGAGAGAGTGTAGCGATGCCATACTTGAGCAGCTTCATCTTTCAAACAAGATTGAGATGATAAAATTTTTCGATATTTTTTAATGTACGATTACTATGTACTAAGGCTATAAAGGTGTTCTAAACCTCTGCTATTCAGAGTATTGTCCAGAATAATTTGGTTTTCTTATAGGTTGCAACTTGTATTAAGCAGAAACTGTGGTGCTGTCTCGGGATTAACAGAAGATATTGAAGAATTAACCGATGATGAGAGACGGGAAATTAAGACTTTTGAGTTAGAAATGGCTTTCAAATACCTATGTACAATTTTAAATTCAGTTAAAATGTTTTTTGTTGTATCATATCGAGCTATTAACTTTTTCTCTTTCATTTGACTTTTCCGTCATTTTGACGTTTGAATATTTGTGAGATAAAAACTAAATAAAACTATTTATGCGAGTAATGAGTAATTTGGGTGTTTTGATAAGCTATAACAACCCAAATTGTATTATTAATTAATAAATATGTAGTCAAATGAGAAAGATGTTTAAACGTTTTATCAGTAATTTTATAGTCAATGGTTTTATGCTGTGAAATAAACAAAATAATCACTTTACTGAATACTGTCAACTCTTGACTCTCGTGCGTGACTTTCTAGCAAAATTCTAGGTTCCGTCCACGTAAAATTGCCTTTAAGTTTTGTGTGGTACGGTGGGAATACTGATGTTGGTGTTAGTGCCTTCTTTGCTTGCTTAAATACCCGGATAATGAAGGACCAAATTATGTTTATTAGTCGTCAGCTTCTTGTTTGTCACTGCACGAACCAGAACTTTGAAATTTACGAGAAGAAAACACCATACTTGATATTTTGGTATTAGAAAAATTATATTTGGTTTTTATCAAATTTGTTACTAACAACACAATTACATAATTATAATTCACAAAAACCTGTCAAATCGGAAACAAAAAAAGGCGCGCAGGCTGATCTAATAGTTGGGTTGCTCATTGCATAATATACTATTATGGCATGAAAAAATTTTAATGTTGAAAATACATTATTATTTTTGTTGCATACAAACGTTGTTACATTAGATAAAATTTTCTAAACTGCATAAAATATAACATAACTCCTTAAGACACAAAACGGTAATTAATACTAAATTTTTAGTTTAAATGTAGTATTTTCATGCATTGCTTTCTTAGTAATATACGTTTGCCGTTCGTAGTTTTCGTATTACACATACGGTTTGAGGTTCGTGATGCAAAACATCTCCTTAACCATTACCCACTTTTTCTTTCAACTAAACATTTCCACCTTCCATAAGGGGTACAGGATTCTTGCTACATCCCTGACTACAATCACTAAATCCTATTTAAATAAAAAGTAGATGGTATTTACTTTGATATGTTCTATTCAAATGCACTGCTTATAAAATGGTAGATTTTTTTTTCTTGTATCTACCCGGCACAAGTTAAAACCAAAAAAAATTGATAAAATTAAATATTGCAGAAAACAAGCGTTTTGAAAGTAAAAAAACGATTAACACTGCTTTTAAACCCATAATACTTTATCTTTAAATTGCTTAATTGGAGTAAGTAGTATATATTTTTTTCAAACATTAATAAATATGTTTCACTTGTGGTAGTACCGAAGTAACCATTAACTTTCTTATTTTAAATAGAAACCTTTCATTTTTTATTTGATTTTATCTTAACTTTTAATGTTAAAATCTTTTCGAATTTTATCCGCTTGAGCCGTTTCAATTTAAATCCAGGTTCATTTAGTTTTAAAATATTCAAAAATAATTTAACCCTTTGAACAGTAGATCCCTCAGTAAATAATATTATGTATTGTAGTGATTGCCCAATTAATGTTAATATTGTAATTAATAATTGAAGTAAGTGTTAAAACGGAAAATAATTTAAAATATTCGAGGTTTTATGTACGAGGATGTATTGATATCTAGTTAGCCTAGACCAGTTCCTTGCATAAACAAAATATTGCGTTACCATAACAACGAACAATAACTTATTAGAAGTGTCAGTGTAAAGTTTGACGTCAAAAAAGTAAACCAGAGTCACGCAATAAATTAAATGAAAAAGATGTCCACCGAAATTGTGAAAATCGAAAATTGGAGTATCGAGCCATTATCAAGTACCTGTATTTAAAGGGTTAAGAGGTAAGCAGATTTACGAAGATATGCTTAATACCCTTGGTGATCAATGTCCTTCGTATGCGACCGTCAAAAATTGGAATGCAAGCTTCAAAAGAGGTAAATTTTCCATTGAAGATGATGACCGATCGGGAAGGCCAGTTTCTGTGTCAGTCCCCGAAAATATCGATGCAGTTCATGACATGATTTTATCAGACCGTCGAATTGGGCTAAAACAGATATCTGAAGCACTGAATATTTCATACGAATGCGTTCATCATATGGTTCACGTCAATTTGGACATGAGAAAATGTTTGAATGTTGACCAAAAGCGTGCAAGGGTAGAAGCATCGTGTTCGATTTGTGCTCGATTTGGAAACGATGTAGACTTCTTAAACCGAATTGTTACTATGGATGAGACTTGGGTACATTTCTACGATCCAGAAACAAAGCAACAATCGATGGAATGGCGACACTCTGGTTCTCCAAGACCTAAGAAGTTTCGTGTCCAAAATCTGCTGGAAAAGTTCTTGCTTCAGTTTTTTTGGGATTGCCATGGAATAATCATGATTGATTTTTGGATAAGGGTAGAACAATAACTGGAGATTACTATTACTGACCACTCTACGGAAAAATATTAAAGAGAAAAGACGCGGAAAGCTATCCAAAGGTGTTTTGTTTTGCAGGACAACGCCCCTGCACACAAATCTCATGTTGCCATGCAAAAATTCGTGATTTAGATTTTGAATTACTAGAACACCCCCTTATTCACCCGATTTGGCTCCGTCCGACTATCACCCTTTCCTCAACTGAAAAAAAGTTTAAAAGGTCGTACATTTTCTTCCAACAAAGAGGTAATAGAAGGTGTGGAGGTCTGGTTTGCAGAGCAAGAAGAAACTTTTTTTTGAAAGGGCTAAAGACGTTGCAGGTTCGCTGTAATAAATGTATCCAATTAAGAGGAGAATATGTTAAGTAATAAAATATTTTGACATTGAAATTTTGTTTGGTTCTATAGTAGGCTAAGAATTTTTCAATATATCCTCGTATGCATATTTTATAAAACAATAAATATTTGTATTCACGCGACAAGTTATTGTTTTGAATCCCATAGTGTGGTGAACCATTTAATATCATTGATTGTAAGGTTTTGTACGTATCCACTAGAAAATCAAACAAATCTTGAATTACATTCTCGAGTTTAGAGTTGTCTTTCAACTGTCCAAAATCTAAAAGTAGATAATCAATTTGTTAATGATTTGGAAATAGGAACGTATTGGTGAGAATCTATACATTTACATTCATAAAGATAAAACTTGGAAGGCATATTATTACCAATTACTCAGAATCAATAATTATTAGAATTATTAGAAAATATCACGTTTCTATACCACAATAACAACTACAAAAAAAAAGGAAATATAACGTAAATAATTTTAACTGCATTATATTAATAATTGTGGCCGATTACTAACGTTTTAGCGTAATCAATTTCAAGAATAAATGTTGCAAGTACCTAGGCAGAAAACTTTTTCCTTTGGTAGAAATTCTGTAATAAATCCCTTCAGCGTACAAGTAGGTAGACATAACATTCATATAGCTTTATTAATAATAAATATTGTAATTTTACTGTTGTCTGTTTTGAAGAAAAAATAAAGATGACTACCAAATTTAGAGTAGAATTTAAGTTTTTGAGAATTTGTATCTACTTATCCGACAAATTTACTACAGCTTGCAACCTCTCAGTTTCGCCAAATTCAAGTAGATGGTACGAAAATGTAAAAACATTGAAATATTTACATCTATTACTAAAAAAATAAGAATATATTGTAATCATTTTCAAGTTTTTACTAAACTAATTTAGTATGTTGATTATGTTCATTTTGGTTTAGTTTTACATATTAGTGAAAGTAATTTTTCAATGTTCTAAATCCCAAATTTTCCAAATATCTTGTAAAAGACTATAATTGCGATTGCTATCTATAAGTAGGTATGTGTTCAAAGTGCTTAACCACAATCAATAAAAACATATTTCTTTGTAAATGAACATTCGGTTAAATAAATTGAAACCAAAGCAGTTTTTAGAAAAGATTAACACTAATTTTACATGACTTACATACAAAATAAGTGTATCTACAGTTACATATTTATTTCGTACATAAGTCGCAGTTGAAACAATAAACAAACGAGTGGTGTTATTAATATTTATAACTTCTCTTCAAAATATTTAATTGGCGTATTCATTTAATATTCTTAGAAACTTGCTCAACACAACAATAAAAAAAATGGTCAATTTTTTGCTAAATTCCTCTTTATGTTAGATGCTATAAACTTAATAGCTACAGTTACAAAACAAATTTATCATTGCTATGTTAATGTGTCGTTCGTTGTAAAATTACACTTTCCTTTTCCATTTCAGGTAACATAAACCAAATGAATCTTTAAAAAACCTTTCTCAAATATTAAAATCAAAATATAATTTCAAGTAGCAATAGTGCCACGTTACTTATGAGGTAGGAATTTGAAAAAAAACAGCCGAATTTTTCATAACGTACCTACTTCTAATTTGATTGCTTATTAACAGTTCAATGAATACTATGATTTAATTGCTTTATTTAATTTGACGTATAGAGAATTAGATATTAACCTTCAATGCGTAGGTGCGGATTGTTTTAATCGAATAATAATTCAAACCGATTATAATTTTATTGTGTCAAGTTGAAGTGTACAACACGTTTTCCTGCGCTTCCTGTTGGGAATTTCGGGTAAATCAATCAATTTAATTTATTTATTTATTAACATGCCGATCTTAAATAAGTGCTCTTGTATGTAATGATAACTTGAATGCTGAGAAAGAGATTTCATGCGACAAGTGTAAATTACCAATACATTCGACTTGTTCTGGTTTATCTAGAAGCGAAATTCAATGCTTGTATGCAAAGATAGAAAGGTTTCGTATTTTTGCAACAAATGTATCAATTTTGATAGCGCAGTTTCCGAATTGAAAAATTTAATTATGGACTTAAAATTACAAATCGAAGATCTTAAAAATCAAACACTAAGAAGAATGAACAATGTTCACCTGATGCAATCATACATGAAGTATTAGAACGACCACGTCGTGCTAATAATATTATAATTTATAACATTACTGAAAGTGATTCGCAATCTATTGAAACACGTATTATTAACGATAAGACGATTGTAACCAATTTAATAAAGGAAATTTCGAATAACGAAACAGAAAATTTTCGCATTCAACGACTTGGAAAACAATTGAACAAAGACAGACCTAGACATTATTAAAGTTATTTTACATAATCTTTCAGATGCTCTTCTAATTCTAAAAATAAACGTAAAATCAAAACTTTGAATCGTGTAAATATCAAACACGATCAAACTCCAATGCAGATTAGATATTTAACAAATCAATTGAAGGAACGTCAAGAAAATGGAGAACCTAATTTAACAATTAAGTACATTTACAGTCAACCTCAAATTATAGCATTAAAAAACTGAATAAAAACGATAAACCTAATACTAAAATTAAAATTGATTACCAAAATGTTAGAGGACGCCAAACTAAACTACATCTTCTTAAAATGAGAAGTTTTTCAAGTGAAATAGATTTTATAATATTAACTGAAACATGGCTAACACCTGAAATATATAATTCGGAACTTGGACTTTATAGCATGAACATATACAGAAAAGATAGACAATTAGAAATTGCCAAAAGGGTGGTGGAGTTCTAATTGCTGCTAATAATACATACTCTTGAAAATAATACCTACTTCCTTTACTGAAATTGAACAATTATTTGTATTATGTACAATTGCGCACAAAAACATTATTTTCGGCTCTATTTATTGTCCTCCAGGTAGTAACACTGAATACTTTGAAAAATATCTTCTACTATAGATAATATTTTACAAATGTACATGAACACCGACATATTACTAGTGGGGGACTGGAATCTTCCTCATTTATCATGGAATATCGCTCAAGATAATACTCTTTCAGTATTTGGCTTAAATTCTAAAATTGTTGAAAGTTTATGTGAAACTTTAAATCTATGGAATATGTTTCAATCAAATTGTGTAAAAAACAGTGATAATCAAATGCTAGATTTAGTTTTTACTAATCTGAATAGTGTAGTAGTGGAAAGGAGTTTAGATGAGTTGGTTCCAGAGGACAAATACCATCCATCGTTATCGATTTGCTTTACCTTATAAAACAAACTTTGGCCCCGATAAAATTCCAGCAATTTTTCTAAAAAAGTGTAGCTTTGTACTAGCCTTTCCAATTCATGTTCTATTTTGTAAGTCTTTATCTTCAGAAATTTTTTCCTAATATTTGGAAATCCAGCTTTGTGTTTCTTATCTATAAGAGTAAGTGTAAAACTGATGTTATTAACTACAGGCCAATTACAAAATCGTCAGAAATTTCCAAACTTTTTGAAAAAATTGTGGTTTTAAATATATTTCCCTTACTTAAAAATATTATAGTAGAAGAACAAGACGTCTTCTAGTTTTTCAAAATTTTATTTATGAGGCTTTTGAACAAAAGGCACAGTTAGATGTTACTTATACTGATTTTGCGAAAGCTTTCGATAGCGTTAATCATAACACCTTCATTAGTAAATTAGCAAACATCTGTATTCATAGGTCATTGCTGTCATGGATAAATAGTTATATTTCAAACTGTACACAGTTAGTGCAATACAACGGTTTTACCTCTTTTCCCATTCCTGTTCCTCAAGATGCTCATCTTGCTCCGTTATTATTCTTAATTTTTATAAATAACATTAAAGAAATTTTTAACTTTCTCAAATATTATTATTTGCTGATGATGTCAAAATATTTAAAATTATTTAATCATTGGATGACTGTCTCTTATTTCAAGAAGATTTAAATCGTTTTTACGTAAAGTGTTCATCAAATTTTATGGATTTAAACTTAAATAAATGCGTAACAATTTCTTTTTGTCATGTAAATAATCCTGTAACATTTTTCTATAAAATAAATGATAAACTTTAGATCGCTCAAATACTGTTACAGTCTTAGGGATAATGTTTACTCATAATTTAAAATTTAATAAACAGATAAAGATCATTCGCAATAAGGCAGATAAAGCATTAGGCTTCATTATTAGATGTTCAAATAATTTTTCCAATTTAGACAATTAAATTGTTATACACGGTGGCCAGAAAATACGGACAAACGCCAGGTAGAACGATTCTTTGTTCAAATCTGAGGCGATAATCTTAATCCAAAAGTTATGCGATCCTTCCTTAAGGCGCACGAGACCATCAAACCTTAAGATGTACGGCTAAAATTTATCAAAATTCGTCAAATTTATCTATGTAAAATCATTGTGGTGAAATTTAGAAATGGAATTATCTCAAATACATCGATGTAACTAATCGATTAATCTTTTGTTTAATTCTGAGTTGACAATCTTAATTGAAAAAAGTAGTACAGTGCTTTCTTAAGTCACACGAGCACCTTAAAAGAATTGTAAATTTGGCAACACCTAATCAGACAAGTACTGTGGTAGTAATCATTTTATTATTTACTATAAATCAGATAAATATGCAAATTAGCAAGAATTTTATGATAACATGGACAACAATTTTATTCAAATTTAAAGATAATATGAAAAAATTATATGAACTGTTCAAATTGGTAGCCATCACTTTCCAGACATAATTCCAATCTTCGAGGAAGCAAGTTCAAAACGCGCTCCAACATATCCGGGGTGATTAATCGAACTGCCGCCGTAATTTTATTAATTACATCATCTTCGTTAACTGGAGGCGTTACATAGATCTTTCCTTTAGAAACCCCCAAACGAAAAAGTCCAAAGGATTAATATCGGGAGATCTTGCCGGCCATGCTATTGGACCGTTACGCCCTATCCACCGATTCGGAAGGTGTTCATTTAACCAATCCCTCGAAATTCTGGCATTGTGAGCGGGAGCTCCGTCATGCATGTACAACATGTTGGGTCTCAAATTCAGTGGAATATTATCCAGTACTTCTTCCAAAACGATAACGTACTCAATTCCATTTAGACTATTTGGAAGAAATATTGGTCCAACAACTCGAGATTTAAAATCCCCAGCCAAACATTTACCGAAAATCTTCTCGATGTCCAATTTCCTTACTGCCTTGGGATTTTCGTCCGCCCTAAAATGAAAATTATGGCTATTAAAGACGCCATCTCGTAAACAAGCATTCGTCGCTCCAGAGAATATGCAATAAAAAGTTCGGCTCTTCTTGAATTCTTTGTAAAATATTGTTACAAAACATTCTTCTGTGCACATTATCGTTCACATACAAAGGCTGCACTTTCCTTGCATGAAACGGATGCAAAGATTTTGAGATAGTACTGAGTGCACTATTGTTTTGCTAGGGATATTCAGTTCCCGGGCTATTTGTCTTGTGTTGACGTCGGATCTTCGTAAACAGCATTCAATATTTGCTCTTCTAATTGAACTGTTCGACGCTCTCTAGGTCTACCGCTGTTACGATAATTCGGTATAAAGGTGCCAGTTTCTATAAGTCGCTGATCCAATCTACGGAACGTGTTGGTGGATGGATGTCGCCGTTGAGGATACCGTATTTGATATTCTTCTTCTGCCAAGTTTGCATTTCCATTGCACAATCCGAATACCATATACATATCGGCGTATTCTCCAAAGGTAAACATTGTTCGGTATTAAGAACAGCACAAAATGTTTATCTTATTTCAACAGCCAAATTTTACATGAGAAACGTCTAAAATTGACAACTACTTATTACTTTTAAACAAGTAGCCTTACAGTACCACGTTGCCATATGTACTTTAATTTCAAAAGCCAATGAAGAAATGTTAAAATGTAAACCATTAGTATTAATCGATTAGTTACATCGATGTATTTGAGATAATTCCATTTCTAAATTTCACCACAATGATTTTACATAGATAAATTTGACGAATTTTGATAAATTTTAGCCGTACATCTTAAGGTTTGATGGTCTCGTGCGCCTTAAGGAAGGATCGCGTAACTTTTTGGATTAAGATTATCGCCTCAGATTTGAACAAAGAATCGTTCTACCTGGCGTTTGTCCGTATTTTTCTGGCCACCGTGTATTCCTCCTTAGTTCGTCCTCACTTAGAATACAGCCGTCTAGTATAGTCATCGTATCAAACAACTATTGTTACCAAAATTGAAAAAGGCCAACATATATTTTTAAGATATTTTGCTTTCAAAGCTGGACTCCAAACATTAAGTTATCTTCAATTTCTTTCATTTCTTGGTATTAACACTTTAAGTTCTCGTAGGATATTTCACGACCAGATGTTTCTTTATAAGTTAGTTAATGGTATTTTAA
This sequence comes from Abscondita cerata, assembly GCA_030710515.1. NCBI lineage: Eukaryota > Metazoa > Arthropoda > Insecta > Coleoptera > Lampyridae > Abscondita > Abscondita cerata. The sequence goes on along the minus strand of JALBCR010001556.1, from coordinate 85,476 downwards.
GTTGTCCATTTCTTTTACAATTAATTAAAATCAATGTTCCAGCAAGATATTTGCGAAACACAAATCAGTTCTACCAAAGCTTCAGTAAAACTAAATATTTACAACATTCGCCTCTTCCAAGACTTTGTAATACTGCCAACAAATTTTTAGATAATAACTTTTCGATATTAAATTAAACTTTTAAAACCTGTTCTTCAAAAAAGACTTATGCAAAATTGATGCATCTTTTATAAGAACTATTATTAACCAGTTAAGCTATAATATTATTAAATAATTAAATTTACATTTTGTTTTTTCTTATATTTTTTGGTTAATATTTTTTTCTCTTTCTCGGTTTTTTCTCTCCTTGATTATTATTATTATTATTCATTTTATTGTTTATTTTGTATTTAAATCATTGTTTTATTTCTATTGGAAATGTTAAATTTGTTTTACAGTTGTATACTTTCAATTATTTTTGTTTTTGTATTTTGGGATTTTCCCGTAATTAAATATTATTACTATTATATAGACAAACCATTTTCGACTTAGAACACTGTCATAAGAACACAAACGGGTGTTTTTCAAATGAAGTAGTAATAATTTTCTTAATTAACACAACAAAAGAACGTGGGTAACATATTGATATGATTAAACGTGGCGAATAATCTAAAAAAATGCCTTACGTTGGCAAGACCCAGAAATTGACACGAATAATGGTAAAATATTGCCCTATGCTTGCTGAAATTGTTTTAATAATAGTTGTATTTAAATTGTTTAATTGGGTGCAATAAGCTTCTACCTTAGAGTAGATATATTTACTTTTATTAAAGTTACATTTGAATTTACTGTGTAAAATTGTTAAGTTGTAACCGCAATTTATTACTTGTTTTGTTGCTTTTAGACATTATTCTTGTCACAGGTGACAAAAGGAAAAGTAAACAAATAAATAAAAAAATTTAACATTTAATTTGAGGTAATCATTGAAGCAATTTATATATGAGGGCATAATCCAACATGAGTACATCTTTTAAAATTAATTACTTTACGTTTATCAAAATTAATACCCTAGTTAGAGTACCAACTAAAGTTTCTAACGTAATTGACAATAACCTTTTATTGAATACGCGTTAAACATAAATCGTATTTACAGTTATCAAAAAGGAGAACAAATAAATTTTCTTAATGTGTCACTGATCTTTGTTTTATCGTGGGTTCCTTTTTAAATTTCTATAATTTAAGTATCAGACTCCACTTATTTATTTCACTTTTAAAACGATGTTTCCACTTACAAAAACCATAGTTTCTTTTACGTCGAAATTTTTTTATTTGTTTAATTTTTATCGATTTGATAAATATCTTAAATTAAGTAATATTTTGTATTCTCTGCCCTAATTATACTTGCCTAGAAAACCTCTGAACTTAAGCCGTTTGTAATTGGCGTTAAAGTGTAGGTCCCATGTATATGCATCATTATTGTATTGTAATGTAAGTGTTATGTACGGTGCTTCAGAAGATCAGTATAAAGCTATATAGTGAATAGTTCGCCTTGGTAATGTATTTTGATTCAAGCTTTAGGAAAACCTCTAAAACCTAAACATGCCAACCCTTACCCACCTTAGTATTATATGTAATAATATTGATTAAGTGTGTAAACATTTTAAGAGATAAATAGAAATCAAGAAATGTAACAGCACACCCATTGCATGACAATATTAAATGGATCGATGTCCTTCAAATTATTAGTATTGTCCTTATTGTTGGATCATATATATTTACAGCGTCATTATTAGGTAGCGTTAATTTCAGACCATCTTAATAATGGAATATTGTGGGGCTTTAAGGCGCGAGGAACTAATCAATATGACTTTAGACTACGTTGAATATAAAGGTGATTCAATAGTGGTTTCTGTACCTAAAACAAAAAATAACGTGCCAAGATTCTTTGCAATAACCAATTCGCGTTGGATGGATTTAATAAAAAAATATGCTAATTTACGACCCAACAGTAACGAGGTGATTTACTAATAATTAAGCGTCACGGGAAATGGAAATCCTCTGCAGTCTCAGAAGGAAGTTTTTCAAATGCTTTTATCGGTGCCCACCAATATTAACTTGTCTGATGTTCCTCTGCTTCCACCGATTCTCACACTGCTCCTAATACTAATCATTTTCAGCAAAATGTCGTAACGACCCATAATCTTTTACCTGGTGCCGGTGTTAACATTAATCCGCAGCAAACTATAATGTAACTACATATTAATTTTTATAATAATTGTACATTTCGTCATTAACATCATTCCTCATTCTCAAATTTTTTCATCCAAACCCCCAATATTGACTTGCCCGGGTGTTCCTCTGCTTCCACCGATTGTCACACAGCTCCAAATACAAATAATTTTCAGCACAATATCGTACCGACCCATAATCTTTCACCCGGTGCCGGTGTTAACGTTAATTCGCAGCAAAACTAATAAAACTACATATTAATATTTATAATAATTGTACATTTTCGTCACATAATTAAACTAAATTGTTTTGTTTGTTTACTGATGCGATGTATTTATAAATAAATAATCGACCAAAAACGTAGTACCTACTCATAAAAAAAATCAAGGTTTGGTAAACTGTACCTAGATTTCTGACATTCAGTGTAACGACTATTAAAAAATGTAAGTACACCAGCACTATAAACCCACTAAAAATTCTATTAACGAACCGGTTTGAGTGCGGTTATAGATTTGTAAACGACGCGAAATAGAAAAATTCATTAGTAAAACGATAAAAGACATGTGCGGGAAAGTCTTACACACGTTATCTTTTGCAATGCGATGTCTTGTAGTGTATGGAAACTCTGATCCTGCAGATTACAGCACTATTGCTGCGTTTAAAATTTTGAACAGGAGATTGAAATTTGGACAATCCTAATGAACCTAAACCCTAAATTTAACAAACATTCCCTGAAAATAACAAAAACTTAGGAACCCTAAGGATGGAAATAGAAACAAGAGGATGATAAAAGAAAAAGATTAAACCAACTTCAGAGGTTTCATGAACGGAGTGGGCAACGAATGAGTGGTACTCAAGGCAAAGTGGTCCACAAGCCCACCCGACAAAAGATGTAAAAGCGAGCTGTCGGGTCCTCCAGTGAACTCTACTCACCCACGCGCCTTTCTACACCCATTACTTCGGCTCTTCCTCACAACTCCCTCCCCTAAGATGGAAGAAACATTACGCTTTTTAAACCCCTCCAGTTTTTAAAGGTAAACAACTCGAGAAAGTCACCCCTTTTTCTAATAGTAGGAATGAAGAAAGAAATGAAAAGACACAAAAATATTGTCCCCAAAAAAAACTCCAAAACAAAAAAGGACTGTAAAGACAGTCTGGTTTTTGCTCTGCCACCGGACAAGCATCTACCGTCGGAGGTTACTGGACACACGGTCACCCGTACCCCAAGTCTGGTTTTCGCCATACAGCCTCTAAACGTGATTGTGTCTACACCTGCCCCCTTTCTCACCCGTCTCCCACCCACCAAACCAAGCAAAACCCAGAAGAGGAAAGAAGAGAAAGATAAAGAACAGACTGAAAAAGAAAGGACACAAGTTAGCACTAAGGATTCATTCTTCTCTCAGTAGAAGAATGAAAACCCAACGGTACCAGATATTCGGTAAAATATTGCCCCTAAGGAACAACAGTCTTTATCCTTACATTACCCAACCAACCATCCAAAAGAGGAAATGAAAAACAAAACAAATAAATAACTGAAGAGTGCGTGTGTGGAATAAACTAGCCAATGGATAAATAACCCAAAAACTCTAAACAATAGCCGATAAACGAAACTCAGTAAAACTAAATCAAGCAAAAGCTAATCACTAAATAAAGTAAAATAACTTTTTACAGAAAACCTGTTATTTGTAAGAAATATTAATCAACGTAACTCGTTACTAGTAATGAAAATAAAAACGCAAGTATATTACTAGAGTAAGGACTATCAACTTACTATAGGCCGATCAAACGGTAAGTACCTTATGGAAGAAATTTAGAGTTGAAATCTAACTTCTGAGTTATCTACGAAGGAAAAGAAATAATACCCAAAAAAGGAAAAGAAAAAAAGGAAAAAAAATTAAAACAGTTCGGTTCTGAATATCGAAAGTCCAATATTTCTCAGGTGTTGGAAGAGCAAGGGAGATAAGCAACAGAAAGTATTTATCAATTTACACAATAAAAACTCATATAGTACCATAAATTAGTTGATCCAAATCACGACACGAATGCAAGCTATTCAATAACAAAGAGAAGTAATATAGACCAACAGAAAGTTGGTTAACCGATGTTAATAGTCATAGTCAAGAATTTATTAATCATCACCGTACAAACTCCCCAGAATGAATAATTACTTTAGGACGTTTACGACGTCGATGACAGCGGAGAAATATATTTTGCCGGGTAGAAATGGTCGAAGTATGAGTATTACGTTCGTCGAAATCATTTCGATTAGTTACTTCAAGTTTGAGGTTTTTTGCGTGCTAAATCCTAAGAGAGTTACCTGTGGAATTTTCAAGTTCTTAAGTCCAAGAAGGTACTACGTTTTTGATACGGAAAAGTCCTAAGGGTCGCCAAACAGAATCCCACTTCTTAAACTTGATCATCAACTGAGGTAGATTGTTACTGAACAAAAGTGTCTTTGGGAACGTTAAAACGAAAAAGTTTGTTTACTATGAGAAAAGTAAGTAAAAACTACTTTTTATTCAATCATGCTAAAAAGTGATGAGATGCATACATATTGTCAAATTACTGCCACATTTTCACTGAATTCGAAAGATTATCTTACTAATTACCATTTCATCAACTATCGATACATTTTCTTGAAGATGGACGAAGAACTGTAGGCGAATTTTGAGGATCTCTTTGCTTTTAAACGTTTAAACATGCTTCATCAAAAGTAAAAAATCAAACTAGGAAACAACAACGTAGTATGGCATGAGTTAGGTTTGGATGGATAACTTGATAACTTCTGTTTTTTAACTGCACATTGCGAGACTACAAACGGCAATTTCATTTTAAGATTGTTAGGGGCTTGCTCATTTTAATTGAATTCTAATAAGAAATAGCTTGATAAAAACTTTTGCGTTTGATGATTATTTTGTTCCAACAGAAATGCACACACAAATTAATTACCTATAGGTACCTTCTAAAATACTCGTAGAATACATTGAAATGTTATACTGGGTGGGCCAACGACCACGAAATTTTATTTCTGAGGGGGCATCTTTTCAGACTGTCGGCATTCCAGTACTACCTCTTGTTTTTTAACGGAAATGACGTCATATAAAATTTTGGCAACCCAAAGCCTTTTGTGCAAAATCGGTAGACGACAAGAATACTTTTCAAAAAACTCCACACGTTGCTAGTTTCCTTTGGCCGTTCGGATAGAACAATCGTACAAAACCCTTAGGGATATCATATAATTTCGCGGATGTCATTTAGAAAAACAAACAATATTGCAGTAACAATTTAATAATGCAATTGAATAAATTAAAAATAAATTAATTATCGATGCGCCTGCAATTGGCTTTGTTTCGTTTGTGGCGTTGGCCCATCCAGTATATTTTTTAAAGCACTCAGTGTGGTCTTTTTGAACGTTAAAGAAAATACTAGAACTCTGAATTAAAAAAATTATAAATTCAGTCACAATAGAAGTTAAGCAACCACCATATTTGCAAATAAATAATTCTGATAATAAATCGACCACGTGGGACGGATGGAAAAGTAAATTCGAAATCTATATAAATACGTTACAATTATTAAATAAAATTAAAAGGACAAATTGGCAGCATTAAAATTAAATTTATTTATGAATTGTGGGGAGATGAAGGATCGCTGTAATTAAAATAATATTTATAATAATAAATTTAAAATCAAAGCAAATCTAACTATGGAAACATTCAAGTTCAACGGCATTACACAAAGTGAAGGACAATCAGTCGAAGATTTTTGAAGGAAATCCGTAAGCAAGCTATATTATGTGAATTTGGTGCAACCTCATGTCAAGCATCGTATATGGGATCGAATGATCAAAGAACGTTTAATTATCGGTGTCTACGACAAATTGCTACAAAGAAAATTAATACGAGAAGATAAAACTGATGTCAACAAAATTACTGAATTTTGTAAAGCAATTGAAATCAGTGACAAATATTCCAAAGCACTAAATCCAGAAGTTACAATTAATAGACTGAAAATTATTAATAACTGCACTAAATGCCTATTAACACATGAAATAAATATGTGCCCAGCCTTTGACAAAATATGCAACAATTGTGGAAGAAGAAATCACTTTGTTAAAGCATGTCCAATACGATGAAATTACAATGCGCACAACCAACAATTTCATAAACACGGATATGGAAACTACAGAAACAAATATAGTAATTCGAATCAACAAGTTACAGAAGATAGAAGAAAGATCGAGAACGGAAAAAGTGGATCGAAGAACAACTCCAACACATAGCAAACAAAGAGAAATTCAATGTGATGATTTGACAACGGAAGAAGCTGAGCACGAAGAAGAATTTGTAGGGGAATTACAGATAAATGAAGTTAACGAAGATCCGAAAGTCACAAAAGAATGGTATAAACAAATTCAAATTAAAAGTAAGTCATTTCAAATTAAAGTTGACACAGGAACAGATGTTAGTTTTTGCCGAAATCATTATTTGATCAATTAAATTATAATAATGAAATACAAATTTTCCTACAAACGCAACACTGATCTCCTATGGTAATTTTAGATTAAACCCATAGGCTTAGTTAACTTAGATAGCAGATGTAACAATAAAAGAAAAATAATACCTTTTATTGTAATTGACTGCAAAAATTCACAGCCACTGTTAGGTCTAAATGAATGCATTAACTCTGGTATAATTTGCAGACTAGATTTAGTTCAAATCAATAATGTACTAACAAAAAACGATATCTTTAATCAATTTCAAAACGTATTTGAAGGAGTAGTACAAATCCCAGCTGAGATAAATATTAAATTAAAAGATGACTATACATCCTGTAATTCAGTATGATCGAAAAGTGCCTTTAGCGTTACAGAATAATTTAAAAAATACTTTAGACCAACTAGAAAAAAAATCAATTACTACAAAATCAATTATCCCAACTGAATGGGTAAACAACCTACTAATAAAGTAAAAAAAACCAAATAAAACTTCCGTTTATGTTTAGATCCTAAACCACTGAATAATAGTATATTATGTTACTAGAGTAGAACGCATTCTTTTGTGTTGAGCGAAGGTATTGCGGCCGAAGCGCAGCTGAGGCCGCAAAATACTTTGCGAAACACAAAAAGGCGTTCGACTCCGTGTAGCATATACTATTTTGTCTTCAAGCGTAAAAACCAAATTCTTGAAGTAATTGAGGTGGTTTTAGAATGAATAAGCAACAGCGTTAACTCAACTTTACAACTGTCAAACATGACTGTCAAACAACATTATTTTTGTTGTGTGTATTAACACGGTTTGTAAAAGGAAAATTTTTGTATTAATTTGTAGAGTAAGAAAGAAAGCTATAATTATTTAACAATACAACAATAATAATAATTAACTCTTATTTCAGATGAAAACTTAAAACAAACATTCTTTTGTAGTAACTATATAGTGGAAAAAATACCTTATTTCTTATTTATAGTAATATTAGCGGTACAATTTTGTAATGTCGAGTTAATAATATTTAATCCACTACTTGCTGTTTTAGAACTGACATTGACGTCATTATAGTCGTGATGGATTTCATATTCACTTGACTGGGATATGCTCGATGTTGCGGTGGAAGTAACTAGGCCTGTTAAGATCACCTGATGTTACGGTAGATGTGTTACCTTCATCGCACCCTAATATTCTATTGGCAATTTCACGTTTGTTTGAAAGGGAGTCTTCGATGTATCCCTCAGCTACATTGTTAGATTTCCATCCACCGTGTCTTTTTAGAGTGGTAATGTTCCACCATTGTCAACTAACAATGTAGCTGAGGTTCGTCGCAGTGTATGACCAGTGTATTCCCTCTGGATTAGGTAGTTTTAAAAAAGTTGCCACTTGTTTTGGTATACCTGAAATTTTATGTATCCCCATAACGACACGGTGGCATCTACCATTTTGGTATTTTAAAAATAATCTTGTTATGTTGATGTCATTAGGTCGAAGTGTCATATATTGTCTACATAAATTAAAATAAAAATCTCCAACTATAGTAAATGTCCGTGACTTATTCGTTTTAGTATTAGGAATTTTTACTAGTATTATACGTTCCAGGTCTTCGATATCCTGTATTCTTAAATTGACTAGTTCGTCGCAACGACATGCCCCACTAACTCCGAATATTAATACGATCTAAGAAAATAGTATCTACTTTAGCGATTGAAAAAGTTATATTTGAAATTACCTTCATGGCCAAATATTCATTGTTTGGCGCATTTTGTAAAAGTTATTAAAATGTTCTTTTGAGAAAACTTTTGCTTTTTTGGTTGATACCCATCAGCTTGGCGCTTCAAGAAGGAAATTAATTTTTGCGTAATTTTTAAGTTTATGTCATGTTTAATATTTAATTGGCACTTTAGCATGGAATATTGTGCCCATAATGACGAACTTTTCATAGTTTCCGCCAAATGGGAAAAATACGCTAACATAACATTTTCTGTGTAATTGATTATATTATTTTCTTGCGCCCATTTCAAAAATTTATTGTAAGCAAAATCATATATTTTGCGCGATTTGTTGGGGATCAAATTTTCAACTAAGGCATCGGCGATTTGTTTTATTTTAGGTGGAGTTCCTTCAATTTGCGACATTTTTAAAAGTTTAAATTTTAAATGGCGTTTCTGCTTAAAAGTACTAATACCTCTACCGGCAAACTAAGTTACTAATTGAGCGTAAAATAATAATATTATTGTACGCCGTAAAATAATGTAGTCGTTCTATATATTCAATGCGGTATAGTAAAATTCATATTTTAGCACGCTTGAAGAAAAATACATTTGTCGCGAACACTATTTAATTCCAACATCCGAAACAATTATAAGTAAATTGAGTGGCAAATCAATATTCATGTTCTTGATATGACTAATGGGTTTTGGCAATTAAAATTAAATGAAACTAGTTCAGATTTATGTACCTGCAATTCACCATATGGAAGGTAACAAATTTTTACGAATGCCATTTGGTTTGTCATTCGCCCCAGAAATATTTCAAAAAAAGTTACATCAAATTTTTGGTGACATAATGGGGTTGACATTTATTTCGACGATTTAATAATTTCAGCTGTAGATGAGGTACAACATGACGTAATAATTAAAGAGGTATTTACTAGAGCGAGTTTGAATAATGTAAAATTTAATTTTTCAAAATTACAATTTATATTAAAAGAAGTAAAGTTTTTAGGACAAATTATATCGAGTGAAGGAATAAAACCGGATTTAAAAAACATCGAATCAATTAGGCTAATGGAAAACCAAAACAATAAAACTGAATTGCTACGTATTCTAGGAATGTTAAAGTTTTTTTTAAAATACATACCGAATTTGTCAAAATTAACGGAAAATATGAGGATTTTAACTAAAGATAATGAAAAATTTATATGGTGTAGTGAACATGAAACAGAATTGAATGTTCTTAAACAAATTATTACAAATCAACCAGTCCTAAAAATCTTTGATCCTTCAGAAAAAATAGTAATACAATGTGACAGTTCAAGTAAAGGATTAGGAACTTGTTTATTACAGAAAGGGCAGCCTGTTAGTTACGTGTCCCGATCACTTACTAATACAGAGAACAAGTATGCTCAAATTGAAAAGGAACTTTTGGCTATTGTATTTTCCTTTGAAGAATTTTAATTTTATGTGTATGGTCAAGAAGTAGTTGTACAAACTGACGATAAACCATTGATATCAATATTTAATAAAGATATTAATAAAGTTTCAGCCAGACTTCAACGAATGCTACTTAAACTTTTAAAATACAATATTAAAGTAGTATATGTACCTGGAAACAACATGTATGTCGCAGATACGTTATCTCGTGCATGTTTAGAAATAGAAACTGTTGATGATCCTGAAATGGAATACGTTGTACATACCTTAGCAAACAATATTCCATTTAGCGAAGAAAAGAAAATTCAGTTTAAAAATGAAACTATAAAAGACAGTGTTTTAAGTAAAGTTGTTAATTATTTGCAAACAGAATGGCCAAATAAAACTCATTAACTACAGAACTCAAATATTATTATAATTTGAAAGATAGTTTAAAGTTATCTCAAGGGATACTGTTCATAGATTGCAAAGTAATTGTACCATCAAAATTGAGAAGTAATACAAGCATGTAATACAAAAGAGGAAATGATGAATCATCCACAAGCAAAAAGACCTTGGCAATATCTATTTGTAGACATATTAGAGTATAATAAACAAAATTCGATAGTTTTGGTAGATTCTTTTCTCAAAGTGGATAGAGGCAAAGTTAATTAAAAATAAAACTGCGTATGAAGTAATACAATTCTTGCAAGATGTTATGACTAGGTTTGGAGCCCCAGACATATTATATGCTGACAATAATCCTTTTAATAGTAAAGAATTAAAAGTGTTTGCTCAAAAATTCAGTTTTAAACGCAGAAAAAATAGCAGTAAATATTGTAAAAAATATATTAAGAAGAACACAAGATTTAAAAACTTAAATATTTATATACTCCAACAATAGTCCACTGCAAATAGGATATTCACCAGCACAATTATTGTTAAATAGAACCTTAAAAACTACTTTACCAATACATGATAGAAATTTTAGGACGAAATTGATAAACCCTCATATTCTAAAAAAATTTCATGACCAACAGGCAAAACAAAACTACTACTATAATAGACAAGCTAAAAACTTACCTGAACTAAACGTAAATGATAACATTTTATTTCAAACAAATACAGGATGGACAAAAGGGAAGGTGATCAAAAATATAATAAAAAGGTCTTACATTATAATGAATGAACAAGGCACAGTACTTAGAAGGAATCGTATATTTTAAAGAAAAACTAACATTAGTACTAACATTAACCCTAATTACGATTTAGTCTATGATGATTACGACTCAACAAGTAATGTAAATCTTAGTAATAATTCGAATGTTGTATCTTTTAATACCCGAAGAAGATAATAATCAAACTCAATTAAATGTTGAGGATAACGACTAAGATTTCAGATACAAGAGTTAAACGAATTGTTAAAAACCCATGTATCTGGATGAATATATATATTAGAAACCTTTGCCGGCAGGTATGTAAAGCAGTTACATAGTCGACTCTTCATATAATTATAGCCAACATAACAGTTGGCAAGTATAAAAATTTCGAATCATCTGCAGTAAAGTATGCAAGAGATTGTACAATAGCAAACAAACACTGAGAATCACCTGACAGCTGTTTCTTTGTCCTTTTGGGACTCATCGGGAGTGAGAGAACTCGAGTGTAAGTTCACTATTGTACAAACGCGCGCTGTCGACTATATGCCCTACTGGAGGGATCACAATATTTAAACGATAAGTTTTTCGACATCTAGTGTCGACTCGTAAAAGCGTTCACGTACGTACATGTTAGCAACTTTGCCGACAGGTATGTAAAACAGTTACATAGTCAACTCTTCAATAATTATAGCCAACATAACAGTTGGCAAGTATAAACATTTCGAATCGCCTGCAGTAAAGTACGCAAGAGGTTGTACAATAGCAAACAAACACTGAGAATCACCTGACAGCTGTTTCTGTCCTTTGGGACTCATCGGGGAGTGAGAGAACTCGAGTGTAAGTTCACTATTGTACAAACGCGCGCTGTCGACTATATGCCCTACTGGAGGGATCTCTATTATAACGATAGTTTTTCTCGACATCTAGTGTCGACTCGTAAAAGCGTTCACGTACGTACATGTTAGCAACTTTGCCGACAGGTATGTAAAACAGTTACATAGTCAACTCTTCAATAATTATAGCCAACATAACAGTTGGCAGAGTAAAACATTTGAATCGCCTGCAGTAAAGCATTGCTAAGAGATTGTACAATAGCAAACAAACACTGAGAATCACCTGAAAGCTGTTTCGTCCTTTTGGGACTTATCGGGAGTGAGAGAACTCGAGTGTAAGTTCACTATTGTACAAACGCGCGCTGTCGACTATTGTACAATCTCTTGCGTACTTTACTGCAGGCGATTCGAAATTTTTATACTTGCCACTATACTATGTAACTGCTTTACATACCTGTCGGCAAAGTTGCTAACATTTACGTACGTGAACGCTTTCACGAGTCGACACTAGATGTCGAAAAACTTATCGTTTAAATATATATATATATATATATATATATATATATATAAAAGTTTTACTTTCTATTAATGGTAGCACGTAGTATATTTATAATCCATTTATTTAATCGTATGGTACATTTTAAATATTGTATTGTGATGTAAGTGTTATGTGGTGTGCAATTGTGGATTGGTTCGTCTTGGCAAAGCATTTACTTCAAGGTTTAGAAAAACTACTAAAACCTAAACATGCTAACCCTTACCCACCCTAGTATTTACATGTAATAATATTAAGTAAGTGTGTAATATGATTGTGTTTTGTGAAATTGTGTTGTACATTTTTTCCTAATTATCCGGGAGGGTCTTGATGACCAGGTCCGAAAACCAAAGTGGTGATTCTCAGGAACAACATGTTTTTCTTTGTTGACCATCGAGTACTGTAAAGTACTGATCACCTTCCATATTTTATATTTGCACCAAAACCCCTAAAAAACACACACGAAAAACTCTAAAGAAAATTGACGTACGTTTTGACGTTGTATTAATGTAAAATATATAATCCATAAACTAAGAAAAATGTCAACAGTTAATTGTAACGACATGTGTGCGTTTAAAGTATCGACACACGTGTGTTCAAGCATTAAAGCTGTCGCTTAGATAGTGCTATGCACTTTAAATGCACACATGTCGTTACAATTAACTGTTGGCATTTTTCTTAGTTTATACTATTCATACGTGTCAATGTTTTACACGAGATGTCGTACGACACACATTTTACTTATAATCCATCTAGTATATTTATAATCCATGTAGTATATTTATAATCCATGTAGTATATTTATAATCCATGTAGTATACATATAATCATGTATGTCAAGTGCACATCACACAGCAGTCACGGCTGATGTACACTCATGAAATTTAAAACTTGACACCACAATTTCTGTAAACAAAAGTTTGCACATTGTGAAGCGGGCTTAAGAGTATCATTTATAATTCTAACAGCAGGTAGTCTCAGCAGGGGTTATCTTATAGAAAGACTGTAGAATGAATCATTACACCAAGCACGTTTTAGAAAAATTAATGTTCCGATTGCCGTTCGGTTCGTTGTTCTGTTTGTTCCTCGGTTTGTTGTTCAGGTGTGTACGAAGCTTTACAATAAGCATATTAATATGAACTATATCTTATGAAAGGAGAGTTATGTAACTATAATTAACGACTTAACGTTACGTTAGTAGATTCCATTTACTATTTACACATATTTTTTTGGAACATTCGATAATTAACTATCGGGATATGATGACCTTATACTTCGCAGGTTGTGCGCAACTGGATACAAGCAAATAACTTGGAGCTGTTACCCTGGCCAGCAAAAAAGTCCAGATTTTAACATGAGAAACGATTAATATTAATTATATTGATACCTTGATAGCGTCAATGAGCAGACGCCTCCAAGAATGTATCAATAATAATGGAGGTCACACCCATTATTGATTTCTTATATTAATTTATATAGTAATACCTTCATTTAAAAAAAAGTTTTCATTTAATTTTAAACTATAACTTGGTATCTTAATTATAATTATGTAATAAATTCTTGTCAAAAACTAAATATATACGTTGACAATAAGAATTGCCTTAGTTTTTATTTTCACTTTTTATATTAACTACAGAAAAAATGAAACGTCATAAAATATACATTTTGTAAGGACTAAATATTATGAATAGAGAGTTTAATGATTTTTTTTAATAACTTACAATAATTAGTAGGTTAGATTTATTTAAAATAAGTAATAATCAATATTGTTAACCTAATTAATTTTACATGGGTATTGTTAAAATTTGTTTATTAACAGTTGCCCATTGTATTAATATTTTTTAAACAAATTATTTCTTTTATATTTACCAACCAAAAAAATTCTTAAACAAAAGTTCTTTAGTTAGATTTGCTACAAGTTTTGACTTGATTTGACTTCTAAAATGTAAGTGTGATATAACTAACAATATTGTAAAGGTTCATTCTCTTTATCAAATTTTAATTACCTCTAAGTTGTAATTACACAAAAAGAGGTGGCCTGTTACTCATTTTCCGGGTGATTCAACAGTAAACAACATGTATATTCAGATGACTCAACCATTGAATAATTGTTATGTGTATGATGTAGCGATGCCTCACTTTACTGGAAGATTTAGATAATTTTTAGTCGCGGTTTGTAAAACACATTGTGTTCGTGCCACCAGTACCACGACATAATTATGTTGCATAGACTTGAAGGAGAACTAAACCAACACTAATGGATGGTTGCACGAATATACAATAGCAACGCTTTAAAAACTTAGATACAATTGTTAAAACTATAGCAACATTGTGGCCGTATGCACCAGCACAACTTATATCTTTATATATTTTTTTAAATTGCATGTGAATTTTTTTTATATTTTTATTTGATGCAGAATTTAATTACCTATCCACTGATGTATTATGTTCCTATACTTTAAATGATTTTCGTGTTATCTGCTAAATTAATAGTGTGATATTTGTGGGGCCAATGGTTTTGTACCTAACCAATTATTTACTTTGTTTTATTAAATTCGCTTTAAACACCTACGTTACTACATACATTTGTTTTCATTTATCTACCTAATAAAATATGTTGCTATATTGTGCTCAAATCGTGCACCTAAATGCTTTATTTAAAGTAGAATGATTTAATTTATAATTGTTAATAATACAATTTCGCTTATGCCTGAATGTACTTACATGTAGTGTTAGACAATTTTCAGTGGTATATATTATTAAACAATTTAAATCTTATTGAAGAAGAGAGGAGTCTAAATCTGTCGCAGAATGTTTTTAGTCATCTGCATGTAGTTACTTATATCATATATGTAGATGTTGAAGAGCAAAGAACCTAGAAGTGATTTTGATTTCAAATTAAAGATATCTGATCTTTATTTGTATTAGCTACATTTATTTTTTATCTTCTTGGCAACGTATTTAACTCGAATTTGATGGTGTCTAAATTACCTTTAAATCTGACCCATATTTTTTATTTTTATTTTTAACATTTTAATTTGGTGTGAACTTTCAAAACTATTTTTTTATTATTTATCACAATTTATGCAACTTGACCAGAACACCAAACTTCTAATTTTGATGATATCGTCAAATGTTAATTTTTGGCCATAACGTCAAACTTGACAACAAAGTCAAACAACACTTTTTGAATAAATAAGCAAGTCGATTGCGTCAATTAACTGCATTAAGCATAACGTCAAACTTTAAAGATAGCCACAACGTCAAACATAACCATAACATCAAATTCCGAATTTGATCGAATCACAAGCACCTCCATGAAGAAAAACCAAACGTCAAACAAACGTGACTAACTGATCGATTTTAAAAACCGATTTTTAAATGTAATTTTATGATTGATTTACAAATTAAATTGAATTAAATCAAAACCATTTCTTAAAATCAAATTGTAGGTAATCGTGAAATGTTTACTAAATTGCAAAATGCAATATTTTTTTAGTTTAAATTTTTTTACAAAGGAATGACGTCTAAATATTAGGAAATAGTTTTTAACTCAAACATCATAGCTACTGAAAGTAGAATAAGAGTCCATTATGACAACGCAGTTGTCTTGTTTTGTCGTGGCATGGATAATGGACCAGGAAATTTCGTTGTACCCCCGTTTTTGGGAAAAGATTACTGCAGCATTTTTTGAGTTAACGGAAATATGCCAGTTAGTGAACCAGGATTCTAGGGTATCAAGTGAGGATTGTAGGTACTGAGTTAGGTATTTGGATTGCCAGGATCGTGTTAGGATGGCGGTGTCGTCGGCGTACAGGGTTAGTTCGGTTTATGAGGTTTTTGGAATACCGTGGGTGTAGATATAAAATAATGTAGGTGAAAGGACGGAGCCTTGTGGGACTCCGGCGGACTGAGGATTTAACGTTGTTTAACTTAATTTGGATTCGACGGTGTGACAGGAATGAGTGGATTATGCGAATTAATCTTGAGCGGATGTTAAAGCGGATAAGTTTGTAGACAAGCCAAACGTGCTAGACACGGTCAAAAGCCTTTGAGGTGTCGAGAAATACTGCCCGGTGGCCTGGTTGTTAGCCATGGATTGGTAGCAGTATTCGGTTCCGCGTAAGAGTTGTTCGGTTGTAAAGTAGTTCGGTCTGAAACCAAACTGTTTGTCGAGTAGGATTCTTAATCGGAAAATGTCCAGGTTGAGCCTGTGAAAAATTATTCTTTTAGCGATTTTTGAAAGTGCGGGAAGTAAACTGATCGGGCGGTAATTTTGTGAAAATTTTGGGTTTTTTAAAGGTTTTGGGATTACTATGACGTCGGTTATTTTCCAGTCAGCGAGGAAGTAGCCTAATCTTTGTATGGAGTTGATGATAGTGGTAAGCAATGCTATAGGTTTACGTGGGAGGTGTTGGATCATGAAGTTTGTGATTTGATCGGGACCGGAAGCTTTACGTTTGCAAAGTGAGCGTATGATTTAACGGATTTCGGTGGGAAATGTAGGCGTGATTAGATCGTCGTCGAATCAAAATAGGTACGTGTGAAGTTTTGTTAAAAAACAAGCTATTTTCGCTTAACCACCGAGTAGTGATGCACATTAAGATATATATGTCCACGTCGTGAACTCTACCACGTCCCGTAATAAGTCGCGCGCAATCTGATGTCCAAACGAACCTCGTCGCAAACCTGATAAAGTTGCAGCTCGAGGTACGTCGCGATCCACAATTTGTCGGTAAACTGACGGAACATCAAAGGATTGACACGCGACGACGGTAACAAGTCTGGACGGGGAGAAGGACAATTTTGTTTGTTCAGTGTTTATTTTACTAGCGACATGAAGTGGACTAAAGACACAATTTGAAATGACTACTGAGAAAAAAATTGAAATTGAAATTCTAGAATTAATGTATTATGGAACGCATTAAAACCCTTAAATGCATCGCGTTGCCATTTGGCAACACACTAATATTTCCACCTCAAATTTATACGTGATAGAAATATAAAGAAATAACTTAATGTAGCCATGCGGCAACATACCAACTGCTTGTATTTCTAACCGCTGTGCGAAATGTAAACATCTGTGATTTTGAACCTTACTTTTTTCAACATTTTCGTGCAGTGTGGATCGTGAGTGTTCCATCCCATATACATCCTTTATTTGTTGGATATTTTGAAAGTAAAATTACTACCCACACAAATCTAGGTAAGGATTACAATTATCCGTTATAATATTACAGGTAATGTTATGAGTAACACAAAATTTCGTCAAGTTTTCCTTGTAGTCATTTGGCTACAGTGTGCATTCAGGATAGTGTTCTTATTCTTATACATAATTTTACAATATCTTTCAATATTTTTACTATCGACATCAAATATAGTTTTTCTTCAATTTCAAGAATGGATAAAGATGATAGAAGACCCATGACCGAAAAAGAGTTAGAAACTTTCTGGAAAAATTTTACTGGTCTGGAGAGCGAAGACCCTACATACCAACCTGACGAAGATACAGAAGTGATGAATAATGATGCAGCCTTGAGGCATCAAATGAAGAAATACATTCCGAAACCGTGTGCAAATTATCTGAACCTAATATAGAAAATATACAGCACAAAAATGAAGGATCCAAAACAAGCAAAAATTCAAAACATAGTTTGGAAAAAGAAACATCTGCAATTGAATGAAGGCCGGATGCCTTTCCTGGGTAATTCAGAAATAAATGAAGAACTCCTATCTTTAGATACTCCATACCAGTATTTCAAATACTTTTTTCCGATTCATTGATAAATACAATGGTCGTTCAAACGAATCTTTATTGTATACAAAGTCAACCAGATAAGCCGCTGAATTTCAGTATAACAGATATGAGACAATATATTGAAATTCATCTATACATGTCACTGGTACATATGCCAAATACTAGATCGTATTGGACTGACGAACTTGAATTCCCGCTAATAAAAAATACTATGCCATTAAATAGATTTGAAAAACTGCGACAATTTCTTCACTTGAATGATAATACTAAGTTTATACCACGAAACAAAGCTGGACATGATAGAATATTCAAACTTAGACCATTTGTGGATCATCTCAAGAAGAAATTCAATTCGGTGTCGTTGGAGCAACATTTATCTATTGATGAGCAAATGTGCTCAACTAAAATCAGGCATTACATGAAACAGTATATGCCGATGAAACCACATAAATGGGGGTTCAAATTGTTTGTTCTTTCGGATATTTCCGGTTTTGCATATAACTTTGAAATCTATAGTGGACAGGAGAATGATCAAACCCGTCCTGCAAAAGAGCCAGATCTTGGTGCTACTTCAAACATTGTTCTTAGATTGTCACGTATTATACCAAGAAATCAAAACTATAGAGTTTATCACGATAACTATTACACTTCAGTGCCACTGATGGTTCATCTAGCTAAACAAGGGATACACACTTTGGGTACAATCCGAAGGAATAGGTTGCCGAATTGTAAGCTTCCTACAGAAGCACTTTTGAAGAATGAACAACGTGGCATAAGCAAAGAGTTTGTAGCAACAGTCGACGGGATTGATATATCTTTACTTGTATGGAAAGATAACAAATATGTGACTCTTCTTTCATCATTTGCGGGAACCCATCCCCAAGCATTGGTGAAAAGATTCGATCGAAAACAAAAAGAAACCATTGACGTCAATTGTCCACATGTAGTTCAGCAATATAACCGACACATGGGAGGCGTAGATCTGTTAGACAGTTTGATGGGTCGCTACAAAATCAAGATGAAAAGTAGGAAGTGGTATGTAAGACTTTTTACCACTTGATAGATCTAGCAGTGGTGAACGCTTGGTTGATTTATAAACGAGTTCATGAAAAAATGGAACTAATGTGAAGAAGATTTTGGACCAGGCTAGATTCAGAGCGGAAGTGGCTCATTGTTTGATAAAAATAAATACCACATCGATAGGAATACCAAAACGAGGGAGACCTTCTACTTCAAATGTCAAGCGAGAAATTCAAGCAAAGAAGAAGAAAGGACCAGCTCAACATGCGCCACCACAAGATATTCGCCAAGATCATCTAGGACATTGGCCTATTCCTGTACCTACTAAATTAAGATGCAAATACCCTGATTGCAAAGGATTCACCAGGACCAAATGTGAAAAATGTGGAGTTGGACTCTGTTTAAATTCAAATAATAACTGTTTCAAGAATTATCATGTGAAATAATTATACACGCAGAATAACATAATAAATGCATCTTGTAGCCATTTGGCAACATATAGTTATTTTACAATAGATATAGTTTTTGTTTAATTTTGAATTTTTTCATTAATTTTCTCATATTCTACTAGTCAAGTAGTACCATTTTTGATAAAAATTGATCGAAATAAAAATCATGCATTTAAGGGTTAATAGTTGCAACCCGAGGTTTGAGATGTTGTTCTTGCGGCGTACGCATGGACGTGGTTCCGACATAAAGTTTGCAACGGGGTTCGCGACGTGGTACCGATGCGCGACGTGGTACAAATCTAGACGCAGCTTAATATGTCAATAATAATCTGAGGGCAAATTCCACTCGATAATAATAGCATTATTGCGAAAATTATGATTTCAATATAACATTCGTAACTTCAGTACGTAAAGAAAGAATCATATAGAAACGTATTGTTTATTGTTAGTTTATTCTATATATTCTATAGAGGGTCATTTAATAAGTTACTATTTTGTATTTCAAACTTCAATTTCAAGGGGAATTTAGCAAAGGTAGAGTAGTTTCAAAAGAAAACTATGAGCGCCATAAAAAATGAATAACTAAATAATAATGTGTAAATATTTGAAACGTTAATGTAGAATTTGTTTGGTTTTTAACACAACATAAAAAAGTTAAGGCAAACTAATGAATTATTTAGCATCTCGTTGTAAAATTTTAATTCAACATTTTTCTAAACATAATTTTTTTTTATTTTGATATGAGCTCTACACAAAGTACCTAGTTTCTATGACAAAATTAGCATAAAAGCTGGTGCATTAGCTGTTACTTAGAAATAGCTGCAAATGTACGGGATTCCCTAATGCGCTACATATTTGAATATCAGACTGTAACGTAATATTTTTTTTCTAAAAATGATTACATTGTTTAAATGTTATCGTTGAGTGAAACATACCGCGTTATTGAACGTAAGCTATTTTATCTGTGTGAGAATTTGCATAAAAGTGGGTGCAGGCAACGCCGATTAAAGTAAATGCTGTTTTTTATCGAAGCAGTTATTTACTAATTTGTTTTAAAACATTGTTGTTTCAATAAACACTTTATAAATAATACTATAGTATTCTACTTACAATTAATCGATTTATGTAGTTAATGGAAAATAATGCCAAAAATAGTATATTATGCAACAAGTTTTATAAACAGCATTTTAGACACGAGATTTATTTAGGACGGGCGAAGAGTAGCGGAGAAAGTGTCTAAAAAGCGAGTGTCTAGATATATTTATAGAACGAATTGCACACTATAGGTAAGTATTTCTCCAAAATTCAATTTAAAATAAAAATGGTCTTTTGGGACCCCTTCAGTGTGGAGGTAGGAAAACAAACAACTCAAAAGATGTGCTTGCCGACGTTTCACCCTTCATAGTGAGGGCTTTCAAGGCTGTAATTTATTAAGAAAAACAACACACAATTAGTAAAATACATGAATAGTTAATTAATACATAAACGACATTAAGAAAACGGTATCGCTATATGTAAATTTAACATAGTAGAACGCATTAAGTCAAAATTCACCACATTAAAAAAGAACAAAAAGAGACCGAAAACAACTGTATGGCTAGATAATTAAACACTACATTATTGAATTTAAAATTTAAAACAAATAGACTCACCTTACACATGTATGAGTTGACTTCAGTTTAATTAATAAAACCATCCAAAAATTGATGATTTGGTCAATTTAATTTAAAACTATTAAACACTTATAAAAATATGAATAATAATTTATATAACATAAACACAACTTGTATACACGAACGACATTAAACATGTAAATCAGCTATCGCCAATGATAAAAACCGTTTTTACCTGAAAATTGCGTATACATGCGTAAATGGATAAATATTCATATAAGATTTATCTCTGAGATCTTTAAAAATTGATTTAGATTAAAATTAGTTAGTAGGTTAATTGGTGGTGGGTTATTTAATTAATTGGTTAGAGTAGTTTGTATGATAGGTTTAAAAGGTATACGTTTTAATTAGGTTTGGTTTAATTTCATATTAATATTATGTTGTGGAGCAGCTTGTTTCAGTTGATAGGTTCTATTCTGCTAATAATATTACGATAAATGGTGTTTAAATTGTTTGTATCTGTATTAAAATTTATGTTTAGCGGGTGCATTTTGATAGCAATCATTTCTGAAACAAGTCGTTTTTTAAAAATATGTTCCACGGCTAATATAGTCGGTCTTTTTAAAGTTAAAAATGTGCCCTGTATTTTTATGATGAGTTGACAGTCCTGTGTCTTCTGTCTGTTTTTACAATTATATTGATGTTGTTTTATCCCAATGCCCAACTTCTGTTTAGTTTGTTCGATGTAACAACTAGAACAATTACTACAACAGATTTTATATACAACATTAGATTTATCTAGAAGTTGAGTCTTATCTTTTAACCGGAAGTAAATGTTGTCCCTTTTTTGTTCTTTTTTAATGTGGTGAATTTTGACTTAATGCGTTCTACTATGTTCAATTTACATTTAGCGATACCGTTTTCTTAATGTCGTTTATGTATTAATTAACTATTCATGTATTTTACTAATTGTGTGTTGTTTTTTCTTAATAAATTACAGCCTTGAGAAAGCCCTCACTATGAGGGGCGAAACGTCGGCAAGCACATCTTTTGAGTTGTTTGTTTTCTTATCTCTACACTGAAGGGGTCCCAAAAGACCATTTTTATTTTTTTGCATACTATACTTTTCTACGACCACCCCAAACGTACTAAAATTTGAAAATTTATTCACTTCAGCTTAACAAACACAATAGCAATACAAAATCCTGAGGCAAGTATAGATTAATATTGGCATTAGAAATATTTTGACAATTAAAACTAACCCTAATTAACTGACAAGTGACATAATTAATTTGAAGTCAAGTTTACCTGTGACTAAAATTCGTTGTTGCCAACTTCGTGTCGAGACTAAAACGCACAAAGGCACATCTTGTGAATGTGTATTTAATAGGTTTCTTAACGTCTTGTCAATATGTACGATAAATTGTGTTTTAAAGGTGGCAGTAGAAGAACATTTTTAAATAAGACAAACACATTATTTTATTACATTATTAATAGGTTTAATTTTTAGTGATTATTTACTATCAATTCATATCTACAATTTGGTTTAGTCGATACAGCAAAATTTGCATCTGTCGGTTATTCGCAGAATGATGCTCTTTTATGAGAGCAGTATTCTGTAATTACTATACAAATTTACCCGATAAATTCAATTTTTTTTTAATTTGTTAGAATGATTACTACAGTTAATTATATAGGGTGGCCCATGATGTTTAAGCCAGTTTATGTATCAAAAACTATTTGAACAATTATAACAGGCACAACTACCCACTGTTTTGTAAGAATAGGTTAAGTACTTGAGTATTTATAGGAAACGTTGCAACACTGTTATCTTAAGAGAACGCGAATATATGTCGGTAAAGTAGCTGTAGTTGGTTGGGGATCGAAGACAAACTGTCTTTTTTGGTGGTATTGCAAGAATGTAGTATGATGTACATGGTGTAAAAGAAATATACATTAACGTAGCAAGAAATCTTTAATTATATTTGTTATGTAACGAAAAGTTGCGGTGTTTTTTATGTAGATGTCAATTGTTAATCTGTCATTACATCTGATTAATAAAATATCTAAAAAAAGAGAGTTTCTGTTCTGTTTACATTTCGTGAGTAAATTTAATTATAGAAAATTGACTCTTAAGTTCATTCAAGAAAGTGTTACACATATTTGTGTCAAAAATAGCGAAACCATTGTCAACATATCTAATCCACACTCTCAGACAATAGGAATTCTTGCCGTTGAAGTTTGTCCGTGAGTGAGCCATAAACAAGAAATGGTGACGAATGATTACCCGTGGCAGCACTTTCTTTTGCCTGTAGAATTTATTATTTATTTGGAACTGATTTTGCTGCATGAATAATGAAGTTAAATAGATCTACTCATCTATTTTATCTTTTTCGAGTTTATTTAAAATTAACAAATTCCTAACAAACGTAAGGTTTTCCTTAACGAGTAATCTGGGGAATAAAGAAAAAACGCCAAATGAAATTAGTTGTTCTCCTAGTTTAAAAACGATATTCTTGATTAGTTTGACAGGAGTCTTTACTGAAAATATTGGTTGGTGTGTGATGAGTTGCTGGAATTCACTGACAAACCATTTTGATAAATTGTACTTAGGAGAACCAAAACTAGGGACAATCTTGTTAGTGGGTTTATGAATTTTTGGAATGAAATACATTCTGGTGATTATGGGATTTGATACAACGAGTTTTTCTTTTTGGAAATTATAAATTAAATTAGAACATTGTAATAGAGCAATCAAAAGTCAGATATATAGGGTGTTAATAAACAAACTTTACATACGCTTAGAGGTGATAATCGAGATATGGAATTTTTTAATTTGTCATTGTCACCTTCAAATTTGAATGCTATATTGCGTTACCATGAATGCGACAAAACAAAGTCGCAAAACTCCATGTCAATAAACATTTTAAGGCTTTTTGCTATTTAAGCTAACTTATTTTTGCAATGGTTCAATTTACATGTGCGGAATACGCCGATATGCAATTATGTTATGGCGAAGCTCGTCGAAATTCGTGTGAAGCTAGACAAATGTACCAGCAGAGATATCCTTTCAGGCATCTTCCATCTTACACGATCTTTCAAGAAATTGACAGTAGCTCAGAAAAACAGAATGCTTTAAGCCATCCAAATTAGACACTGGCAAACTTCCTACAGTCCGCGCGCTAAACAACAAAGAGGTTATTTTGAAAGCTGTAAGTAGATAATAATTCACACGTTAGTACCAGGCGAATAAGTAGAGCTATCGGCGTAAATCATGTATCTGTTTGGCAGATCCTTAAAGAACAATTACTTCATCCGTATCATTCACAGAAGATTAATCATCTACGGTACTGATTTCAATCGAGCGCGTAATTTTCTTCGACAACTGGTGCAACTTTGTCTGCAAGAGGTTTGAAAATCTTCTGCGATAACGAATTTGCTAAATGCGTTGTTGTAATGAATTTTGTAAAAGCCGTATTTCGAAAATAAATAGGTATTGAACCTTTGTGTATTAGGATTTTTTCTTGTTTTTATCTCTACCTAGCAGTTTGTGTAAAGTTTGTTTATTAACACCCTGTATACACATATATAAAAAAAATTAATTGTAATGATGGCAATTTAGCAAATTTGGGGCAAACCAGAAAACTAATTGTCACTAGATTCAAAGTGCACATAGCTTATTTTAACTGCAACAGACCCAAAAATTCTAATGCTGCTCATCATATGCTAAACAATAAACAACATATAGACTGTAATAGCTTAGAATCAGTTAAACAATTAGTTTATTTGTATGAATGTAAGCTTTCGAGGCTGTTGTCACTAAGATTATTATCTTCCGGGTTAAGCCGTGTTCGTTCTTCCTTCCTACGTTCTCTGCTTGAGGTTTCGCTAACCATGCTGTTAGCTTCTTCAGAAGTTACTCTAAAGACTGATGTTGTTATCTTCTGCTCCTCGTTATATACCTATGTTCTGTTACGGTTGGTTGATGTCGAGCAGTGACGGGTGGTTGGTTTTCGATGGTTGGTTGATCTTCTGTTTGGTATCGACTAATTTTGTGGCGACATTTGTTTTCTTTGTTTTTGTGAAGAGTTAGTTTCCACGTGTTGCTTAATCGGTAACCGTCTTCTCGATTGAAGTTGTTTTTATTTTTCATAATTTCTAAGGATTCTCTGATTATCCTTGGATAGTAGTTGTTAGTCCTTGATAGAACTTTAGCTTCCTCGAAGTTGATGATGTGTTTTCCTTTTTGTGTAGATGTTCTGCGATTGCTGATTTATCTACCGCTCTGGACTTGGCGTCTCGGTGATGTTCTTTTAATCTACATTTTATGTTACGTCCGGTTTGACCAATGTAGACCTTTCCACATGAACAATCAATTTGGTAGACCCCTTTTGTTGAGAGTTTCGGCAGGTTATCTTTATTAGAAGGTAGTAGTTGCTGGATTTTTCTAACCGTTCCAAACCTGACACCGATATTCTTCTTCTCCAATGATTTTCTTAATTTGTCAGTTACTCCAGCAATGAATGGCAAACGAGCGTAGATGGTGACCTGTTCCTTCTCTTTTTCGGATTTCCTGCGACAGGCGGCTCTTATTTCTTTCTGGTATTGCCGTTCTTCATTAGGGATTGTTGGACGTGTCGAAGTTCTTCTGCCTTGTGAACCTCGTCAGGAATCTTGTTAGCTCTATGCAATAAAGTTTTGATTAGAGACCGCTTCTGCTGTGGATGATGGTGTGATGTGGCATGGAGGTATCGGTCGGTGTGTGTCTTTTACGATATACACTATGAGCCAACTTGTTGTTATCCCCTCGTTTCACTAGAACATCCAGGAAGGGAAGCTCCTTATTCTCTTCTGTCTCTATGGTAAACTTGATCTTTTCGTGCTGAGTGTTGAGGTGGTTAAGAAATACAGTAAGTGGTTCTTTCCCATGAGGCCATATGACAAAGGTATCGTCCACGTATCTGAACCAGCATTTCGGTTTTTGTTCGCTGGATTGAATGGCTTCTTGCTCGAATGCTTCCATAAAGATATTCGCAATAACCGGTGATAATGGTGATCCCATGGCTGCACCTGATTTTTGTTCGTAGAAATCTCCGTTCCATAGAAAGTAAGTTGTATTCAGACATATTCTTGCTAGCTCTGGTATGTCTTCTCTTAACCCATGGGTTGTGCACAGTTGTTTTATGATGTTATGTGTATCGTCGACTGGTACGTTAGTGAATAGCGAACTAACTAGTATATCGTTATTGGTTACTTCCAGAGTCATCAGTAATTCGACGAAGTGTTCGGAGTTCTTCACAAAGATTCAGTTCTTCCCACGTACAGTTGTAGAAACTTAGCCACGTAACGGGCCAGTTCATAAGTTAGAGATCCACACGTGCTAACAATTGGCCTTAGGGGTTACCAAATTTGTGAATTTTTGGTAATCCGTATAGTCTAGGTGGTCTGGTCCCGGAAGGTAGCAGTTGACGATGTTGATCGACTGGTATAGCTGAATGTTTGATTGAGGCTCTCGTTTGTTTTTCAATTTTGTTGGTTGGATCTCCTTTAACTTGGTGTAAAGTTGTGGATCCAGTAGCAATTTGATTTTCATTTTGTAGTCTTCGGTGTTCATGACTACTGTAGCGTTGCCTTTATCTGCGCGTGTCACCATGATTTCTTGATTGCTTCTGAGTTCTTTTAATGCAATTTCTTCTGCGCGAGTGATGTTCCTACGTGGAGCTTTGGAACGTTGTAAAATCCGGCAAGTCTCGTAACGTATTTCCTCTGCTTCTTCAACTGGAAGCTTTCTGATGACACTTTCCACTTCTGCTATTATCTCTTCTGTGGGTATCTTGCTTGGAGCAATGGCGTAGTTCATCCCTTTTGACAAAATTGATATGCAGTCTTCGGTGAGTGGGTAGTCCGACAAGTTTACAACTGTTTTGTTTTCGTCCAATTTATAGCTGGTTTGCTGGTGCTTGATACTTAATTTCTCAAACTTCTTGATATGCCTGTTAGTGGTTGATTGTAGGTGGTATTCCCCATGTTCGTAGCTGATGCGATCTATGGTGTTCCATGTTTCTTTATCCAGTATGCTGCTCAGTTGTAGATGTAGCTGGTATAGTTCTGTTGACGTTATATGCAGTTGATGGTAAGTATAACGTACTCTTTCTCGAGTGAGTGCCTTCACTACGTTCGATGATTTTCTTGCAACGATTTGTTGCGATATGATGGCGAATTTTCACAAAAGTAGGCGTCACCTCCTGGTCTCGGCATCGTCGCAGATATGCTAAATGAGGATAGCAGTTGATTCTTATTCTTCCGTAACTTATCCAGTTTCCTGGTAGATATCCTCCCCGTAGAGGCGTCTAATATATGAATGTAAGCTTTCGCGGCTGTTGTCACTAAGATTATTATCTTCCGGGTTGAGCCGTGTTCGTCCTTTTTTCCTACGTTCTCTGCTTGACGTTTCGCTAACCATGCTGTTAGCTTCTTCAGAATTACTCTAAAGACTGATGTTGTTGTCTTCTGCTCCTTGTTATATACCTATGTTCCATTACGGTTGGTTAATGTCGATCAGTGACGGGTGGTTGGTTTCGATGGTTGGTTGATCTTCTGTTTGGTATCGACTAATTTTGTGGCGACATTTGTTTTTGTGAAGAGTTAGTTTCCACGTGTTGCTTAATCGGTAACCGTCTTCTCGATTGAAGTTTTTATTTTTCATAATTTCTAAGGATTCTCTGATATCCCTTTTGACAAAATTGATATGCAGTCTTCGGTGAGTGGGTAGTCCGACAAGTTTACAACTGTTTTGTTTTCGTCCAATTTATAGCTGGTTTGCTGGTGTATCAACATCATCAACTTCGAGGAAGCTAAAGTTCTATCAAGGACTAACAACTACTATCCGAGGATAATTAGAGAATCCTTAGAAATTATGAAAAATAAAAACAACTTCAATCGAGAAGATGGTTACCAATTAAGTTACGTTAGACAAGTGGAAACTAACTCTTCACAAAAACAAAGAAAACAAATGTCGCCACAAAATTAGTCGATACCAAACAGAAGATCAACCAATCATCGAAAACCAACCACCCGTCACTGATCGACATCAACCAACCGTAACGGAACATAGGTACCTTAACCTTAAAAATCATTTACAAGTGTCTTTTTGAAAGCCTACAGAAGCCCAATGTTAGTATTCGTCTTTCCTCACTCCGTAGTGTGCTTATAAGGACGGCTTTGATGTGGTTTTTGTGTTTTAAAAGCCAAGGTGCTTGTAAACAATTTTTCACCCCTTTCAACACACTTTTTAAGCCAACTTCGTGCTTATAGTAATTTTCATAACAAGTGTGTAAAGTAACAAATATCGAGCGAGTGAAGATAAGTACGAAGAGAGATATTATCCCACAAACATAGAAACATTACATAGACGCAACTTTA
This sequence comes from Abscondita cerata, assembly GCA_030710515.1. Taxonomy (NCBI): domain Eukaryota; kingdom Metazoa; phylum Arthropoda; class Insecta; order Coleoptera; family Lampyridae; genus Abscondita; species Abscondita cerata. The sequence continues at coordinate 56,860 of JALBCR010001556.1, read as the reverse complement.
ACATCACAATATTACATTGTAACGTATCCATTTAAAGCAGTTCAACGTTTATTAAATATTGATATAACAGATTATGTCAAGGTAAAAATGTTAATAATTGTTACATTAAAAAAGCAACATTGTGATAATGTTAATTTAACTGCTTTTTGTAACATATTGCCAACGTTGTAGCTATGTTAACTTAAAATATTATAACAACGTGTACAATAAAAACATAACTATTATAAACACGTTGTTGTAATCTTGATTTGCCTTTTTCAAATTGGATCGATACAATTTCTCGCCGTCAACTGGATATCACTAGGCTATGCTCCCACTGATGATAGGGTCCTACAGCGGAAACATACCTATTATTAATTTAAATTTTTACTTAAGTATCGGAAGTAATTTTGAGCAAATATAAATCAATTCAAAATAGTTACAAAAGTATTTTTTACTTTTTTCCGATGAAATGGAGTTAGTACGTTTATAATAGTGCAAATAAAAAAATTTTTTGGTGAACAGACGGGTGGGAAAAGATATCAAGGAAACCACGGGTTTGATTTTTATTTAAACTTTGCACTTATTTATAACAGCACAAATTGATTCAATTTTGTGCATAATTTGTTGACCCAAAAGGGCAGTTAACCTACATAGATATTCCTATTCTTAGAATAATTGCAAAAATAAAAGTTTTTTGTAAATTAGTTATACACAACTTTTGCATAAACTATTTTTGATTTGCTAAGTAATTGCCACATGACAATCGCGTTACATTATAATTGTTTTAACGATATCTCCAAGAACATAAATTACACGGGTCAACACAAAATTTGACCTTGACATTAAAGCATAAAAGTTTGCTAAAGTAGATCATAGTTAAACGAAAAAAAATTATATGGCATTAAAAAGTTTGCGTTTTTGACCAGGAGAACGTTTGAACAATATTTTAAGAAATTTTGATTTTTATTTAAAGAAAACAAGATTACAAAAATGGGAAAAAATTTAAAAGTGCACGATAATACGTTTTCTATAATGTTCGTAAGTACATTCTTTCAATAAACCCTAAATTATATTATATTATACCTTGAAAAAGGTCACCAAGTTGGTCGAAACGTTGGTTTAATGAAAAACACTGGTTTTAATTAGCAACCGATCCTCTCTCCTAAAGAAGGCCCACTTCGTGGATATCTACAAAAGAATATCTAAATTATATAGTCCAGTAGGGTAAACCCAAAAAAGTAGACAAATAGGAAATAATTGCTACAAAAGATTTTATTGTTTTAATGACTTTAATATGCCTATCCTAGGTTTTCCCCTCGGCGAAGTTGTGATTAAGTGGTGGGGGTTAAAATGTACTCCTAAAAGTGATACTTTAACGGTTTTACGATTATATCTCGTAAAGAACTCACAATATTAAAAACATTATAAATTGATTTTGGTTTTTACAGCTGTTGTATGTTAGTTACAAAATGTAAGTTTATGTGTGTCACAGAAGTATGTTACATACCTACTATTTTAAATAAATGTTGTGTTTTTATTTTGTTCAAATTTTTAATTAATTAATTTTAAGACACTAACTGAAGAAGCTGATAGCGAAACGTCTTAATTAAAACAATTTAAAAAAATTCTTAGCTGCTTTGTTTTCAAAAACATCGTTCTGTTAAAAGTTGTACGGTATAAAATTCTGCATTGAATGAGACTAGGCGCATATTTTTTGCTTTACCCGTTTCTATACTAGTGTGCATCAAATTTAAACAAAAATAACACCGAAAAATAAGAAAGGTGATAACTTTAAAAATTAGTGTCTCCTGTTACAATTGCAGAACGCTTATAGCTACCAAGTTGATTTTTGGCTTATTTTAAAAAAAAATGGTTCTACCAGTTATATCTAATGTTGTTTTTTGGTATATTTCTTGGTTTTTGCACTAATACAAAATTGATCTAATAATCGCAGCAATGTGGCAACCGTTTTGATTCACAATTAAAAGAAATTATTTGTTGTACAAACGGTTTGAGTTTATAGGCTTGGTTTTATCCAAATTTTAAACAAATTTAATGACCTACTAATTATAGCCAATTTAGTTTTTTGGTATTTTTCATCGTTTTACATAAAGAGATAAAATTGGGTAATCTGAAAAAAAAAAATAAAACAACTTTGAAAAAATTAGGGTCCATGAAATCCATGTTAGGGCAGAAACAACATAAGATACCAAAAAATTAAACTGTAGATAATTAGTAGAGAATTAAATTTGGTATATAATTAGACCAAAACCAACTCGAAGTGACCTATTTACTATTACTAATTTTCTGTTTAAGGATATAAGGATTATCAGAGATATAAAAAACTGTATTGGAATTGTTGTTAAGCATTATTTTTTTTTTAAATGAGACTAAAATTAGACCCCTATCAGTAATACCTTTTTACTGTATCAGTTTTGTATATCCAAACCTTTTACCACATTGCCGCGATTATCAGATTAATTTTATGTTTGTGGAAAAACGAAGAAAGATACCAAAAACTACCCAAGATATAATTGGTAGAACCTTTAATTTTCTTTAAAATGAGCTTAGTATCTATAACCGTGTTCCAATTGTAACAGTTCTTTGTAAACACCAATTGTTAATGTTATCACCTTATCTATTTTTCGGTGTTATTTTTTGTTCAATTTTGATGCGCATAGTATAGCAAAAAAAACATGCGTCTAGTTCATTCAATGCAGAATTTGATATCCTACAACTTTTAACTAAACAAGTTTTTGAAATTGTGAGTTCTTTACAAGATATAAGTATAAAACTGCAAAAATTTCACTTTGGGGGTAATTTTAACCCCCCACCACTTAAGCACTATTCCGTCGAGAGGGAAAATTTAGGACATTCATACTGGCCCACAATTGAAGCCATTAAAACAATAAAATCTTTTGTAGCAATTATTTCCGATTTGAATTTTAATTCTACTGGCCTAATAGTCCCCCATCATATTTTGGTTAGATCTGTAAGATGCTTGCCTTGCCTGAGGTTGTTTCATTGTAGATTCCGGTATTGCAAGTCTCGGGTCATATACAATGTACAGCGATTGACAATGCAAAGTCATTAATGTCATCTTTTGTTCTAGCCGAACTCATGGTATTGCATAGACTAATCTTCACCTCGAAATTAACCTAAAATGAATGGTAATAAAAATTAATGTATTCATCATATTTTATCGCTTGAAAACTACTTACTTTGCAAATATCTTTTACACGTGCTACAAGCGACATTTGAAACCCACGGTTTCTCTTGGTTTCGATCAGGACACTTAAAAATATGCTTCATAGGCTTTACAAAGAACGTTACATTCCTTCAATTGAAATTTTTAGATTTCGTTACTCTAATAAATTAACTACATATAGGTATAACAAAATGCATTAGCATCATATTTACACTTTCTCGATGACTTTTTTACTTTTTTCCAGATTTAAGTGTTATTTGGAAGCACTGTGTGAATATAAAAACCTCACTCTTACCTCGCCGTATTTTTAAATGTATTAAAATTAATTAAAATTTCTTTAAAAATAAAAAAATGAGAATTATTACTATTAACTATTACAAAAGCAAACTTTATATGGAAAATATTTTTTTATCGTTTTTGGTTATAATTAACTGGAAAATCACAAAATAAACTTTAGGGCATGGAACAAAATTTATTTGTGGAGTCGTGTTATACAAAAATTGTAATGAAAGGAAAGTTGTTGGTTTTTTGCACCGTTTCTCTCAAGATTTTGTTAGTTGTAACGTAACGCTGTTACACATTTTTGTTATCTGTCGTGCAAAATGTTTTTATGTTACGCTTTTGATTCTCTTTGTTAATACACGATGTGGAGTTCTGCGCGAAAAGTTTGTTTTTATTATATTGCACAAAAAACTGTAATGTAATGTTGTAATAATAATGTTTAATACATGCTATATTTTTGTAATGTTATTTCCATGTTCAATTATTCTTTTTATAAACAATGTGGATGTGAAGTAGAACCAATGTTAATTTTGTTACGTTGTTTAAATGTTACAATACATTGTTTTAATGTTCCTTGGTTAGTGAAATTGCTTTCCAACGACAAAGCTACTAATATGCTAAAAAATAACTAAAATATGACTTCAAATTTTCGTATTCACTTTCCACAAAGCAGTCGTGTAAAAAAGAATTAATATGCGGTTATACAAGAAGGTGGAGATCCTGTTAACCTGAACTGGCTGCGATTGTACAGGTAATTCCCTTATACGCTGCATTTATTGCATCGTCCGATACTTTTTCGTTGTAAAAATTTGCATAAAAATTGACGCAGTCACTGTTATTTTTGCATATTCCAATTGCAATTCAACATCTACAAGTCAATACCATAAAATAAAATAAAATTGGTCGCCACATGTGACAATTTGGGGTACACTTTCATATTTTACTTGTTGCTACCGTTCGCAAACATAACGTTTAATTACTACCCCATTAGTCTAGGTTTAAATCTACCATCAAGCTTATACGCATTAAAGTTGTGTCTATCAAATTACCATAAAACTTTATTAAGGATTGTATTGCATAACTCATTATTTTGTAAACACCAAACAAAGCAAATTACATCACAAAATTGTAGATTAAATCAGTTTAGATTTTTGTACGAATTAAATGTGTTAATTTAACAAAATAAGAAGTTGACCATGAATTTATGACTGCAATTCTAATCGCAATATAATTTCCTAAATAATATTTTTAATTATGTATTGCAAAAAATATTTATTGTTTCACCGAAAAAAGTATAAAATTAATACAAAATAAAAATACATTAACAGATCACATGTAGTTAAAATCTACATAATTAACAGTTCTTAAGACTGGTTCGGAAACACAAAACTTTTTTATACAAATTACAATGGCCCAGCAAATGAGCCTCTTGTCTGAACTGGTCTTATAGTTCTGGGTATACATCTTCGTCGCTTTCAAATGAGTTGAACCGTTGTCTTGGTCGATAAAAATCGTTCATAAATAATTGATAGTCTTGATAATCTGGATCATTAAATCTACTTTGAATGTTGTTTGTTTGAGGAGCAGTTCTGGGTCTGGTACCTTGAACTTGTCCAACTTGTGAGTTACCTTGTGGATTGCGGTGTTTTTCGATGTGTTCTGCGTTAATTACCCAAAAGGGCCTATTTTCTCTAGGCCACGTATTTAATCTGTCTACAAGTTCGGAATCACCACGTGCGTCAACGGGAATTTTTTTTGTAGTACCACTTTCTCCAAAACGATTACCCACGTTTACTGTGGTAGGAGCGTCGTCATTGTCGGTTTTAAAACGATTTGCTAATTGTGGATAAGTTGGGCCTTGAATATAACCAGGACGTTGCGCCTCGGCAATTGCAAACAGTACAGCGATAATTAGAAAAGAAATCTAAAACAAAAAATACAATAAACATTAACGATGTAGTATTAAAGTAACAAAAAGTAATTTCTCTAACATGACTCAGCGCCGTTAATTCGCATTTAATAAAACGTGTAATTTCTAGTACGTACCATTTCAACAATGTAAATCACAACACAAGTTCAATTGTTTGTTGTTGCACTGTCAACGTAAACGTATTGAATGCGTCACAAGCTGCGTTTGGGATTGTATTTATGTGCGATTGTTGCTATTGATGTGGTCAGCAGAACCTTCACTTTGGGAAATTCTTTATCTGGATTAACGCTAAACGTAAACTCGCAATTCATTATTCTATCAATAGTAACTATTGTGAGGATGTTCTCATATGAATGATTTATAAATAGGTACGTCATATGTTTAATCATAGTTGATATGGCTTAAGTTTTAAGTAAAGTACGGTTTTTAAACACATTTCCATTTTTTATCTTTGAGATAGTAGCATCTAAAACGCGCTACGATTAATTTTTTGTTAGATGAATTAAAGGTTAACAAGAATTTATTTTTACAACATAAAATGTATTTGTTTTTAAGATACTAAATTTTAATAGAAACAATTTTACTAGAAATCCCGAATGAAGTACTAGTATTATTCAGAGATTTAGATATTTCATGTTACTGGAACAAATGCAATTTTCCCATACGTTGTAATTTTGATCATACATTAATAGGAAATTCTTCACGTACAGTATCCGCCAAAATAAACAGTACTCGAAAATAAAATAAATATGAACGAAAATAATGCTCTACCAAAAAACTTTTTCTTCCGTTGTTAGAACCATTTTTAAATCAAATTTAACTGCAGCGTACTATTAATATATCAACTAATGACAATTAAGTCAAATATGACAAATCCATATTACATAAACAACTCCACAGCACTTTCCGTTTCGGTAATGGTTATTTTGGCGGATACCGTACTTATGACAGATGAAAATTTAAGTTTTGCTGGCCGTTTTCAAAGAATCTCTGTTACAGTACGGATAGTTACCTTTCTCAGAACACACTTTCAATACTAATAAATAATAGCAATGATTAAGTTTATTGCTATTACCCAAACGTCAGAGTGGAATCCGGAATAAATAAATACACAAAAATACAAAAAAATGTATAAAATTTTAACATTGCCATTTCTTGAAGTCTAAAAATATCAGTCACCGAGAAGCTTGTTTTAAAGAGTTGTGAACCAAGATAGTATCCACAGTTCCGGAGTTTTCTGTAGCGTATAATAATAGATTATTTCTTGTTGTATATGAATGTAGATTAGATACAAGAATATATATAAAGCAACGAATGTTAGAATGTTGATTTTTCTAAAAGGGTTCTTGAGTAAATACATCTGAATTCAGTTCACGTATTTTATGAAATGAAGTACCTACACTATTGGATGATCAGTATTTGAAAGATATCGCAAAATAGATTGCTTTACATCACACTAAATATGTATCATTTTATTTCTGTTGCTGTGGTTTGCGATCATGTCCTTCGTGTATACACAACTATTCACATGAACACTGCATGTTCAAAACGTGATAGCTATTTTGATTCAAGAATTTCAGTATAGACATTTCATTCTCTTGATAATCATTGGTTAGTTTACATTTTCTCTCAACATTTTAGTCTACGCTACTGATTTGGGATAGCTTCAATTATATTGGTAGGTCTAATATACAAAGTGAATGAGACTACCCGTTACAGTCATTTTTTTTAAACGGCTTAAATACTTACTTTTAATGAATTAAATATAATAACTACAGTCAAATATTACTCAAAAAGGGTGGCACTGGTAAAAAAACTTTTCCTACAAAAGTTGCATATTTTTTAAAGATCTTTTCAACGATACTACATTTAACGTATGGTGGCATTTCAAATTCTGAAGTTCTGAGCATTCTGAAGCCAACTGCTCGGGATCTCGACTTTTCTGCGAAATAATATCATTATTTGATTCTTTACTAAGTCTTTTGTGATACATTTTTTTGACGCAACTCTCTACTGATACAGGTGGTCTAATTCACCCTGTTTTGTATTTTTTCAAATTTTTCTTTAGTTACGTGACACTTCTAAAAGACATTACATTTTGATTGGCATTATTTGGGTTAGTGAGAAATTTATAAAGGGTAAGCAGTCTAAGCTATCATTCATTTTGTAAATATTCAAGGTTTTTGGCATATTGTTTTAAATCGAATCGGCCGCCTATCATTAATTTACCGAAATTTAAGGGTGGTTATAAAAGTTAGTTAGAATAATATAAGGATACCTTTGAGTCACTGATACATAAAAACAATTCAATTAACAATGTACAAAAATTTCATTACATGCGAGCTTTGCTCGAAGGTGAAGCAAGCAAAATTATTCATACTTTTGAATTATCTTCGGATAATTATCCTGCTGCTTGATTCAATGAATCTAGGTTACTAAGTACATCATTTAAAATCAGTTTTTTAAAAAATAACGATTCTCCAAACGTTACTGGACAAAATAATTTGTAGGTGTAGAGATAAAACCCTACCACAATTTGTTACCTTTAAGTTTAACGGAATTGCATTCCACCCCTGACTGGCACTTGGGTCAGTTCAGCATTTTATTGTACCTAATATGAAAGTTTTATACACTCATGAAATTTAAAACTTGGACACCACAATTTCTGTAAACAAAAGTTTGCACATTGTGAAGCGGGCTTAAGGGTATCATTTACAATTCTAACAGCAGGTAGTCTCAGCAGGGGTTATCTTATAGAAGGACTGTAGAATGAATCATTACACTAAGCACGTTTTAGAAAATAGGTAATTTACGTTGCTTACTTAATTTTTTTCTTTAAAGAATATATTTGAAGGTATCGCTAATTAAACACCATAGCTCGATTAATTATCGAATCAAAATTTTGTTTAGAAATGTTTACAAAATAAAATTAGAAATAATTTTGATTTAAAAACGTCTACAAGCAATAACTTTTAAATTAAATCAAAAACTAAACATGGTTATTTGGGTTGACTGATTATTACTTATTTTTAAATAAATCTAACCTACTAATTATTGTAAGTTATTAAAAAAAATCATTAAACTCTCTATTCATAATATTTAGTCCTTACAAAATGTATATTTTATGACGTTTCATTTTTTTCTGTAGTTAATATAAAAAGTGAAAATAAAAACTAAGGCAATTCTTATTGTCAACGTATATATTTAGTTTTTTGACAAGAATTTATTACATAATTATAATTAAGATACCAAGTTATAGTTTAAAATTAAATAAAACTTTTTTTTTAAATAAAGGTATTACTATATAAATAAATATAAGAAATCAATAATGGGTGTGACCTCCATTATTATTGATACATTCTTGGAGGCGTCTGCTCATTGACGCTATCAAGGTATCAATGTAATTAATATTAATCGTTTCCCATGCGGTATCAATAACTGCAATTAGTGCATTACGGTTTACTTGTTGTCTTCGGATAACAGCAAGTATTCGAGCCCAAACATTTTCGATAATGTTAAAATCTGGGCTTTTGCTGGCCAGGGTAACAGCTCCAAGTTATTTTCTCGTATCCAATTGCGCACAACCCGCGAAGTATGAATAGGGGCGTTGTCCTTTAACAACAAAAATACATTATGAAAATGTTAATTCAACAGATCCCAAACTATTTTTTGGAGAAAGTATAGTGAAATAAGAATACTTACTTGTTGGAAAATATAATCTTCGTCTGGATAAAACACTTCGACTGAAGGTTTCATAATAGTTTCCAAAATATCTAAATACGCAGCAGAATCAAGACGTCCATCGATAGCCCAACAAACTCCTGAACCCCGCGCGGTAACCCAACCCCACACATTCACAGAAAAATAACCACTTCGTTTTTAGGACATATGTGATTATTTTCGTAACGAGTTCCTTCCATTCTAAAAACTTTTAGTGGTCCATCGTTGCGGCTATTGAACGTTTTTCGTCGCTAAAAATCACTCGATTCCAAAATTCCAAAGGTTCGTTCACATATCGCCTTGCAAATTCCAGACGACGTCTCATATTTTCGTCACTGAGAACTTCTTTCGCAGCAGCATTATACTTCTTTATTCCCATCTCCTTTAATCTTTTTGTGCAGTTATACGGCATCCGGGAAAATGTGTATCTGCTATAGCCCTGGAGTATGTAGCAAATGGTTGTTCTGTTACGTAATGAAACAACTCGAGATCTTGAGCACGTGTAGATACTTTAGGTCTACCACTTCCGATGGCTCTTTCAAAGTGTGTTCAAGATTCCATTTTACTCAGTTTACAATGCCCTACGGTGCTTTTTGGTATATCTAACATACGTGAAATTTCACGCACGCTACGGCCCGCCGCTAATTCCGAAACAATATGACTCAAAGAAAGTAAATTAAACAAGCAAGCATATTCTATTGTTATTGAAACTTATTCATAAAGTAAAAGCCATTTCCTTATAATGCTAATGGACAGGATTTTATTTTAAGTATTAAGATTACAATAGAGGACTTATAAACTTTTAAAAATATCTAATTATAAATATTTACACTGCAATTGCGCTTTTTCCTTAATAATTTCTTAGCAATAACATACACGTTCTTGGTTGTCATAAATTTGATATGATATAAATTTGTGTTTCTAATATTACATCACAAACTAATCTTTATTCGCCAAAAAATTGTTGCTTAAGTTGTAAAGCTTCGTACACACCTGAACAACAAACCGAGCAACAAACATAACAACGAACCGAAAGTCAAACAGAACGACAAACGATCTTTTATGATTTCCACAATCCGAACAACAAACGGAACGTTTGTGCTGTTTCCATAATTATTTTCAGTAGTTTTCAGTTCATATATATTTATTATTGAGAAGAGAAAATTGCGGAAAACAAGAAGATAGTGCCAACCAAATTTTTACGCACAAAGAAGAGTAAAAATTATAATTTACTTCGCTTTTTTTTATTTTGGAAATTTCCGCCCAAATGATGCTAATAGGGACATCATTTTTTCTTGCATTCTTAAACACTGATTAATTTAAAACATTTTTCTTCTGTCAACTCCATAATATTACCTAAAACACAACAAACCCACAAAAGGGAGGACAAAAATAAATAATTTAATTCTCCCGCATAAGTTTGTTCGCCGTTTTGTTTAGATTCGTCCAAACCTGCAAACGCATTCGCGCGCATTTTCTTTGATGTCGGAGAAAAAACCGACAAGTTGCGGGAACGCCGCAAACCGTTCGTGGAACAATCAGGACTTGCGAATCTGTTCTAAAATTCGTACGTAGCACCGTCCAAATTAATGTTCCGATTGCCGTTCGGTTCGTTGTTCTGTTTGTTCCTCGGTTTGTTGTTCAGGTGTGTACGAAGCTTTACAATAAGCATATTAATATGAACTATATCTTATGAAAGGAGAGTTATGTAACTATAATTAACGACTTAACGTTACGTTAGTAGATTCCATTTACTATTTACACATATTTTCTTGGAACATTCGATAATTAACTATCGGGATATGATGACCCTATACTTCGCAGGTTGTGCGCAACTGGATAATTTGGAGCTGTTACCCTGGCCAGCAAAAGCCCAGATTTTAACATTATCGAAAATGTTTGGGCTCGAATACTTGCTGTTATCCGAAGACAACAAGGGCCAAATTTTATACCAGTAAACCGTAATGCACTAATTGCAGCCATTGATACCGCATGGGAAACGATTAATATTAATTATATTGATACCTTGATAGCGTCAATGAGCAGACGCCTCCAAGAATGTATCAATAATAATGGAGGTCACACCCATTATTGATTTCTTATATTTATTTATATAGTAATACCTTTATTTAAAAAAAAACGTTTTCATTTAATTTTAAACTATAACTTGGTATCTTAATTATAATTATGTAATAAATTCTTGTCAAAAACTAAATATATACGTTGACAATAAGAATTGCCTTAGTTTTTATTTTCACTTTTTATATTAACTACAGAAAAAATGAAACGTCATAAAATATACATTTTGTAAGGACTAAATATTATGAATAGAGAGTTTAATGATTTTTTTTAATAACTTACAATAATTAGTAGGTTAGATTTATTTAAAAATAAGTAATAATCAGTCAACCCAAATAACCATGTTTAGTTTTTTGATTTAATTTAAAAGTTATTGCTTGTAGACGTTTTTTAAATCAAAATTATTTCTAATTTTATTTTGTAAACATTTCCTAAACAAAATTTTGATTCGATAATTAATCGAGCTATGGTGTTTAATTAGCGATACCTTCAAATATATTCTTTAAAGAAAAAAATAAGTAAGCAACGTAAATTACCTATTTTCTAAAACGTGCTTAGTGTAATGATTCATTCTACAGTCCTTCTATAAGATAACCCCTGCTGAGACTACCTGCTGTTAGAATTGTAAATGATACCCTTAAGCCCGCTTCACAATGTGCAAACTTTTGTTTACAGAAATTGTGGTGTCCAAGTTTTAAATTTCATGAGTGTACATATTATAATACAGGCCATTTTTAAGGTTATTGGTGGTTAATTATTTATTTAACAAAATCGAATTTGAAGTTTATTATCTGAACATTTTTGGTCCTTATCAGGCCGGGTGTATTTATTCGATTTGGTTTGTGAGTGATTAAAGTGAATTGGGAATTAGTGGATTGGGTTCTATGAACACTGTATTATATTTGGTGGAAACTTTTGTCGCGTGACGAATATTGGGTTGTTTTCGCGCGAACGAAAAATTGGCTTGATTAATCGGTTAATCAAACAAAGAAAGAAAACATCATCAAAGAGGCTCTGGAGCATTGACCGTACCCTGAAACGAACATCTGAATGCAGAGTTGACGAGGCATTTGAACATCGGTAGAAACTATTCAAATTACCTTCTTTTGCGGCAAGAAACGGTATCGGTGTGAAAAAGAAGCCTCATTAAAAGATAAGTCCTTTTCTAATCCTATTTGGTCGGTCTTAAAATACTTTAACGGTTTAACGTATTTGCTCTTCGTTTAATTATTTAAAACTTTCAAAGTTAGAATATTCTTTACTAACAGGAAAAGATACATTACGCCAGGTTTATTTCGGTATGTTTCATTCAAAATGACTTATTCAATTATTCTTTGGGGTAATTGTTCTTCTAGTCATCAAATTTTCCTGTTACAAAAGAAAGCAGTTAGAATAATACATAACGCTAAGAGTCGAGATCATTGCAAGGATCTTTTATAAGAAGTGGAATATTAACTGTTCCATCTTGCTACATACTTAATAGCTTACTATTCGTGAAACATAATTTACAACGTTACAGAACGCACAATCAAGTTCATAATTATCAAACTAGATCATTAGATGATTTAACACTACCTCAAAGGCGATTGCAAAAATCTCACTCAAACTTCCACATACAGGGCATAAAGTTTTATAATAGAATTCCAGGTAATATTAGAACCCTATCATATAAAATGTTTAAAACAAAAATTAAATTAATGTTAATTAAACACGCCTTTTACAACATAAATGAATTTTTGGATACCAATGTAGACTTAGTATTTTAATTATGTGCATATTGTATAGTACTTTATGATTATGTGTATATTGTCTAATATGTCGATTATTTTCTTTTGACTTGACAAAAGAGGCTTATGTACCTTTAATGTTGTAATAAATACTAATACTAATACTAATATTTTTGGTTGTTTATTGGGAGTCGTAAATATAGCGATTTACAAAACTTAATCGCAAAAGTGTACGGGTATCAATGTCACTTACTAGGTTTAATAAGTTTTTACAAAATTTTAAGCAGGAGAATGATTTAATTTAAGCATAGGACATGTTAGTATGTATCGCAAGAGGACAACAAGAGACATTGATTTATAATTAAAAACATAGAATGTCCCTTTTGAATTAAGTAAGTTTTGAGGTCGAAAGTTGTTCATATTGGCACGAGAATTTTCATTTATATGTGAGTTACTGTAACGTATCGACAATTGTCACAACAAATTAGGAACTAAAGTATTGATATCATCTTGAGATATGAATGATAACAATTCAACATGATTTTAATTTTTTCAAAATCGATATACCAAAAACCAGTCATTTTTGGGTATGATGTAGTAATTAAACTACACCTTAAATTTTACGTAGAATCTGAAAATAAAATAAAAATTGCATGTTCCATTTGAAATAAGAAAGTTGACAGCTACTTCCAGTACAACTGGAAGTGCTGTATGAACGAAAATATTTTGTCTGAGTTCAGTGATGTTAAAAACAGGCGCAGCACTATTTTCTGAAAATCAAATTATAATGATAATAATTCCTCAAGTGAGGCAAGTTATAATATAAATTATAATAAGAAAGATGTGAAATTACCCATAATTGAAATTCCAAGTTTGACGGTGCTTATCAAGAATGGCCTAAGTTTAGAGATAGTTTTACAGTATTAATACATAACAATAAGAAATTAAGTAACATTCAAAAATTTTTATATTTACAAAATAGCGTAGGTGGTAGGGCTTCGGAAACTATTTCAAACATGGAGGTTTCTGATGTACGTATTTAATAGCTTGGGAAATGTTAGCCGAAGGATTTGAAAATAAAAAATTAATTGTTTTTGAACACATTAAAGGCATTGTGGATTATGTGCCAATCCAGAAGGAAAATAGGGAAGGCACTACGGTGTTTGCTTGACGAATATTTAAAGCATACACGTGCATCGAGAACATTAGATGTAAATGTTGATACATGGGGAGTTTTGTTAGTAAACATAGTTACTTCAAAATATGATTTAAATACAAGAAAATTGTGGCAAACGGAAATTAATAAATCTCGAGAATTGCCAACTATTCAAGCAATGAAATTGTTTTTAAAAGATAGGTGTTCCTTATTAAAACTATAAATATTGAAAACTGTAAAGTTAATACAAAGCAATTTATCAATCATACGGAGATAAAGTCATTAGTTATTAAATAAATTAGATATTTCAGCCAGGACTGTTGCACCATGTCAAGTTGCCGGAATAAACAATACCGTATCAATTATAATTCGGAGGTCACACTTAAAATTAGTTTGCATTGCAGCTCATTTTAATATAAAATCTACATTTTTGGTAGGCAATAAAATTAGGCAAAACTTGACATTGTATTCTTTTTAGTTTAAGTGAGATTAGCGTTCCTAATAATATTACTTTAGCTGATGAGGTAATTTTAAGAAAATCAAATTTGGGTGGTTAGTGGCGGATCCGTAAATGCTGGTTGGGGAACAAGGGTTTTTGCTGTATGCAATTTAAGTGTAAAAGCCAAAATTAGCAATTGAAGGTGACAATTCCACATCATCCAGTCTATAAAAACGATTCTAGTACCACAAAATTGAGAGTAGTGTTTAATCGTAGTATAAAATCCGATAACAAAGTTTCTTTTGAATGACATTACAGAATGGTCCCGTGGTTCAAAGAAAATTGTATAGCATTTTACTTAGATTTAGAAAACATAATATAGCAATTGCGGCTGACTCAGAAAAAATGTACAGCCAGATTTGAGATCACAAAAATCAAGACTTGCAACGTATAATTTTGAGAGAAAAATGTTGCAGATCCACTTGGAATTTATAAATTAACGACAGTAACCTACGGTTTGAAACCATCTAGTTATTTAGTTACTAGGTGTGTAGAACAATTATCTTTAAATTTTTCAGACAAATATCCGCAAGCCTCTGATGTTTTAATACACGATATTTAAACTATGATAAAATTAATTTAGTCAAAATCGCGGTTGGCGCTACTCTAAAGGCGAAAAACAGAAGAAATAACTATTTCTAGCTTGGAATTATGCGGCGCAGTGTTAGCGAAAATATTTAATTAATTTCGAGGGAGTTAAATTTGCCTTGAATACTATACAATGTTACACAGATTCAACAATAGTTTTATCTTGGTTAGACAAACCTGCAGAGTATTGGAAACTATATGTAGCTAATAGGGTTAAAACAATACAAGAATTAAATTTAGAATGGCATCATGTCAAATCTAGCGATAATCCCCAAATATTATTAGTAGAGAAATGAGGTGTAACGCATTAATTAACAACTCCATTTGGTGGAAAGGGCCTAAGTGGTTAAAATTGAGTGAGGAAAACTGGCCGTGTTTTATTTATTGTATAGAAAATATGGAGTTATTAGAAGAAAAGGATAATAGGGTAGTTACTTGTGTAGGAAATAATTATAGGTTAATACATAAATTTTCGTCACTTAATATATTAAAGCGCGTAAACGCATGGGTACTTAAATTTATTAATAATTGTAGGCATAATAAAGCAAAAAAATTATTCAAATCTACTATCTACTGAAGAGCTACAACAATCATTATTATTATTAATAAAACTAGCGCAACAAAATTTTTTTTTATAATTTTAACTAAAGGGGGACTATTAATCACGAAAATAAACTGATAAAACTGAATCTTTTCATGGATGACAATAAAATAATTAGAGTTGGTGGTCGTTTGCATTTGAGCGATTTTTCATTCAACAAACATTCCAAAGGGTCATTATTTAACATCACAAATAATTAGGAGAAAGTCATTATAAAATTTGCATGCAGGAGCACATTATCTCTTAGCTGATTTAAGAGAAGAATAATGGACGATACCCGGCTTAACTAGTGTTAAAAGGGAATTAAAGAAATGCGCAGTATATATTAGGTTTAGCTCTAGAAAAATACAACAATTAATGGGTAACGTGCCAAGGGAAATGCTGAAACCTTGTAGACCGTTTCAATTTGTGGCAATTGACTATTGTGGGCCATTTGAGATTAAGGAAAGGAGTTTTAGAAATACCAAATTTGTAAAGGTATATGTTTGTGTTTTTGTCTGCGAGGTTACCAAAGCTGTTCATTTGGAAGTTGCTTCTGGGCTTACGTGACGCATTTTTAAATTGTTTTAAGCAATTTATTAGTAGACGGAGGTTATGTTCACAAATTCGGAGCGACAGCACCACTAATTTTGTTGCCAGTTGCAAATATTTTACGGAAATTTCTAAAACTTTAAACTCATACAAAAATTATGAACTATTTCAAAATTATTTGGCAAGATTAAATAGAAATGTTTACGAAAACGCTCATCTCATTTTGGAGGATTACATGAAGCTTCCGTTAAATTATCTAAATTCATTTTAAAAGGTTTTATTTCGATATACAAGAGCACTAGTATACGAAGATATGAATACGTTAGTTTGTGAAATAGAACCAATTCTAAATTCTAGACCGCTAACTCCTCTTTCCGATCATCCATAGAACCTTAGCGCTCTCACACCGGGCCATTTTATAAGTGGAAAGAAATTGGAAGCTCTTGGAAAAAGGTTGGACGCTTACAGCAGGTTACGAGTGATAATTGTAAGTTTCTGGAAGATATGGGTGCGAGCATACGTTTCTCAACTACAAGTCCATCAAAAATGGAATAGAAAAAGTAAAATCTGCAGGATAGAACGTTGGTTCTGCTAAAGGATAGCAACTTACTATCACAGCATAATACAAAGACCACTAGGTAAGCTCATGCGCATCGTGGTCAAGTGACTCTTACGTCACCTTGTCTGCAGCCGCACTCTCTGCTTATGTTGGTACCTATTGTATACTGCGATTTTGTCGCCTTTAGCCAACCCAATTGACCGATTACTACCTACTCGCTTGATTATTTCATTTCCTTTCCTTTAGAGAGCATTAATAATAATAACAGTCATGATGTATTAAGATTTTGTACAAGAAAATTTCTATAATAATAATAATCAATTTATTGTGTAATAAGTACACAATTGGATGGAAATTAACGTATCGCTGTTCTGCCACTCCAACCAAACAAAAAGCACATAGATATTAACAGTTGTAAGTAAATATAATTAGATATTATGCTAATAGAACAGGAAAAATTAACTACTATAATATTAAAGTATTTATACATCATCAACAAAATACAGCTTTCTTTAGTTACGTTTAACGACATTCCAAGGTTTATCTTCTTGTAAAAGATTTCCAAAGTTGTTTAAAAGTTTAGGTGCTAAATACAAAAACGATCTTTTGAACTTAACTGTATTGTGTTGAGAAATATTGTAATCATTTTTATACCTAGTATTTAAGGTGTGTATATCAATTCATTTTTTTAACAAATTTAATAAATATTTTGGCTTTTTATGTATAATTGTATTATATAACACTTTTAGGTACCGAATGTCAAACCTGTACTGCATTTTCAGTATTTTGTGTCTATTATAAAATGGAGACATCCGTTCAGCAGAACTTATATTATAAATATATCTTAAGCATCGATTTTGAAGTACACTTATTCTATTTTAAATTGATTTGTTAAATAGAAATAATATACAGAACTGCAATAGTTAAAATTATAGAATTAACCAGTAATAACTTTAAGCTAGGAAATAATACATGCTTAAATTTATAAATCGTTTTGAACTTACAGTAGGCAAGAGATAGTTTTTTTCAAGTTTAAGTTCAGGGTCAATATTAATACCTAGACTTTTGATGTTGTCCACAAACGGCAAAACACTATTATATAAAACTACATTAATATCAAGTTTTTCCAGAGCTTTTTACGTTGCTTCTTAAGGCCACAACACATAACACACGATTTTAAGGGTTTAAGCTTCAAACCATTGTCTATGCACCACCTTTGAATGTCACAAAGAATTACATTTAAAACCCGTACTAATCGGTTAATTTCCTCAGGTCTCCCTAAAATATATAACTGAGAATCATTAGCGTACAGTTGGATTGCTACTTCTGAAGGAACAGCTTTAACCAAGTCTGCCGTAAATATGATAAAAAGTATAGGTCCTAAGATACTACCTTGAGGTATTCCTTGAAAAGTTTTTGTAGTTCGGATAAATGTTGGTTGTTTAACTTTACTGTGCACGTATGGTTAGACAAATAATTTCTAAACCAATTTATATCCTTTTCGGAAAATCTGTAGTAGAGGAGTTTGGCAAGTAACAACTCATGATTAATTAGGTCAAAAGCCTTACTAAAATCTAATGCAACTAAAATAGTAACACTTGATCGGTCCATAGCTGTAGTTCTGTCATTAGTAACTTTTAACAGAGTAGTGCTAGTGCTGTAACATCGTCTAAAACCAGATTGTTCATTAGGTAATATATTGCTGTTTACCAAGCGGTATATTTGGTTAAATACTACTTTTTCAATAGTTTTTGCCAAAACTGGAAGTAAACTAATAGGCCGAAGATCACTGATTTCTTTTGGGTGTTTAGCTTTTGGAATAGGAATGACTACTCCGGTACACGTGCAGTTTCTAATAAATAGTTTATTATATATGTTAGACTTGATAGTACATACGGAAGTACTACTTTAATAGATTTTAAACAAATGTTATCAATTCCTTGAACGTTTGATTTGAAGTCATGGATTATCTCTTCGACTTCCTTTTCCGTTATCGTTGTTTCAAAGAATTCTGCATCAACACCATCAAACCTATTGTTTTTATAAAATGTGAGCAAGTTTTCGTTAATTGATCTTGATCCAATGCCTTCTACAAAGTCTCGGGGTCACAAAGATGTAGTGGTATAATTTGCGAATCTTTTGTGTAAATATTAAATGTGTTCAATTTTTTCCACAATAATTGTGAATTGCCTTTAGTAATGTTTATTTCATAGTTTAGGTAGGCTTTCCTTTCTTGTCTAATAGCATTAGTTAATACATATCTTAGTTGTTTGTAGTACTCAAAACTCGATTTAGTTTTAACTTTTAAATATTTTTTATACGCCTTTTGTTTGAGATCTTTCATTGTTAAGATGGTATGCGTTATATAAGGTGCACGTCTCTTTTTAACTAATACTTTTTTAAAGAGCGCATGACGATCTAATAGAGTATTGCGTTGGTTATTAAAAAAATCTACCATTTCATCAACGTTGTCAAGTGTGTTGATGTAGTTCCAGTCGATGTTTGATGCGTCGAAAGAAAAGTTATTGCTATCTATTCCGTTGTAGTCTCTAAACATTATTGTTTTTAGTTTAGAATTTGTCACCTTCAATTCTAGTATACAATGTATCAAGTGATGATCAGACATATCAAGTAAATCTACAACTCTAGATTCTTTTGTTAAGATATCATTTGACAAACATATTACATCCAGCAATGCAACTTTACGTTACGTACCTACGTGTAGGTTCTGTAATTATCTGAGTTAATCGGTAAATGTTCAAAACTTCCATAAACTTGTTATATATGGTGGTGTTTTTCTTATTTATTAAATCAATGGTTAGATCTCCCATAATTATAGTTTTATCAGCTACCAAATTTGTATAATTAAGAGATTTTTCCAGTTGATCTATTCTGAGGGTGAGCAGTATAGTATATGCACGACTTCAAAGGCTATAAATAACGTGCAAAGTCGGGCGGAGCAGAGCTGATTTGCAAATTATTAGTGCCATAATTAGGAAATGGGGAGATTATTCGCACTTACTATTGATAAATTACAGTTATTGTTAATTAGTACGCCTTTTGAAACTGTAGAAGATGGGCCGCTTATGAACTCTCATACCAGCCATAAGTTCGGCCATTTGTTTAACGCCAACATCCTGTTTTTCTAAGTCACTTCCGTAAGCGTTACGTCTTATTAAAGAATAGTGATGCACGCAAAAGTGTTTTGCTGTTTGGTACAAATTAACTTGCATCTAAATATATGCTCCCATATTTGGACACTGATACTTGTGCTTTTAACTTATTATCGTACAATAACAATAGCTACATAGCAATTAACTCAACATAAATTTATTATTATATTAATTTTTAGATAACCAATAAGTTCAACTAAGTAAAAAGAACGCTGATTTGCACAAACTATATTTTTGTTTACGTTTATTCTAATTTTAACATCAGGTACATACACAAGAATTCTACACTAAAAATGGAATAGTACCTAATTTTTGCAAAGTATTTAGAAACTTAAATTACCTTTTCCAATTGACCTTATCTTTTCTATTGCAGGCGGTTACCCACTGTTTAAATATAGTGGGATCTTTTGGAAAGCTGTACAGCTTAAAACCACGGGTCTTTTGGTTTCTGTCGTAATTTGTACACAAGGCAACTGCACATGAAGACATTTTAAAAGAAATAAAAACAACAATTTACAATTAATAATAAATAAATCACAATAATACCATAGAAAACGTCGGACACCATACAAACTCATACACAAAACACAAATACTATGCATGCTATCACCGAATTATTACCCTTCATTGAAGAAGATTCTTAAATTGGGCTGGAGGATGGACAATAGTATATTGAAAAACAAGTGTCACAACAACACTTTTTGTCGCACGAAGACAAATTTGCAGACCGACCGAAGAGAGGTCTGCAATTGTCGGAGTGCGACAAAAAGTAGTTGTGGCACGTGTTTTTGATCCTATTTTTTCTATTTCACAAAAATTTACTTCAAATACTTCAAGAAATAAATGTTAATATTTGATCTGGTGTTTTTTTTTTTTGGTTTAAAGCTATCTTGGTAGAGTAGTTGATAAGTTAGCAATAAATGCTGTTGAAAGTTTGCTACCTTCAAAATAATGTGTTGAGATTTTTAATCTCCGTTTAATTCACGAGTTAGTTACAAAACTTCTCCGCCGACCGTACTTTGTAATTTTAATAAAATTATATACTCTAATAATTCTAGAGAAGAAATGCTATTGTGAACGCACCACAACCACAAATTTATAACCTAACTTCATCTTTCTACTTTTTTTGTGAGAGCTTCGTCTTTTATTACCAACAGTATTTTAATATAAGCTCACTAAGTTGATGGAGAATTAAATTACTCAATTTCGATAGAAATAAAAGTACACCCATTCCTTGAATGTTGAAAATATATGTTTATTGACAACTACCGGTTTCAACGGCACGTGCCGTCATTATCAAGTTGATAAACTATAATCTAAAATTAAAATTGCTAAAAACATTTTAAAATCTACAATAAATACAAATTAGTTCAATTAGGATATGCAAGTAGTGACTTACCAAAATTCATAGATGAAATGTTTATATTCAACATGTTATTAATTTTTATAATTTTCATAGAAAATAAAGCCGACATGTTGATATCAAATGCTTTATATCAATGTCAAGTGAACGAAGAAAACACGTGTAAATACCGGAAACAATATAGCATTTAAATGGTGACACCTAACGGATTAAAAATAACTTACGAAAGCAGCTCAAATAGAAAAATTAGAAAACTTTAATGATTTAAAATTTTTAACAAATTCTAAATTAGGAAAATCCAATTGAATATTTAATAAGTTGTTAGAAGTTATATTTTTTATAATGTAAACCTTTTCAAGATTTAAGATCATTTGATTATTGTTATGTACATGCAAGAAATTAAAATCTACATCTAAGTTAAAATTGTGATTTGATTCTAAAATATGTTTGGCAAAATTTGAATTATTTAATTTAGAAAGTCTGATAGCCCGATCATGTTCTTTCAATCTAGTCTTAAAGGATCTCTTAGTGGAGCCAATGTAAAACTTGGGGCATGAAGAGCAAAATAGCTGATAAACTCCTTTATTTTCAATAAAATCAATTTTTTCAATATTGTTCTTGATGGTGTTTAAAGGATTAAAAGTGTGAAATGCTAATTTAATATTAAATTTCTTATATAAGTAAGTAAAATTGTTGCAAAACTATTAAAAAAGGTTAACGAAGTAAACTTGAAGTTATCAACAGTAATGTCGTTAAGGGTGTTTGATAAATTTGTGGAATTTTTTCTTAGTTTCTTCTTAAACAATTTATGAACAACCTGGTCATTATAACCATTATTGATAGCAATAAGTCTGATAGTGTTAAGTTCGGTTAAAAAATCATTATAAGAGAGAGGGATATTAATTAATCTGTGAAGATACGAGTTAAAAGCAGAAATTTTATGAGACCACGGATGGTTAGAGTTAGCCTGAATTAAAGTGTCTGTAAAAGTACTTTTTCTATAAATTTGATAAGAAATGAGACCGTTATGTAGCGTGATCAACAGATCTAAAAATGGTAATTTACCACCGATTGCAAGTTCATGAGTAAACTGAATGTTTTTGTTGAAAGTATTAAAAAGGATATTAAATTAGCATTTCACACTTTTAATCCTTTAAACACCATCAAGAACAATATTGAAAAAATTGATTTTATTGAAAATAAAGGAGTTTATCAGCTATTTTGCTCTTCATGCCCCAAGTTTTACATTGGCTCCACTAAGAGATCCTTTAAGACTAGATTGAAAGAACATGATCGGGCTATCAGACTTTCTAAATTAAATAATTCAAATTTTGCCAAACATATTTTAGAATCAAATCACAATTTTAACTTAGATGTAGATTTTAATTTCTTGCATGTACATAACAATAATCAAATGATCTTAAATCTTGAAAAGGTTTACATTATAAAAAATATAACTTCTAACAACTTATTAAATATTCAATTGGATTTTCCTAATTTAGAATTTGTTAAAAAAATTTTAAATCATTAAAGTTTTCTAATTTTTCTATTTGAGCTGCTTTCGTAAGTTATTTTTAATCCGTTAGGTGTCACCATTTAAATGCTATATTGTTTCCGGTATTTACACGTGTTTTCTTCGTTCACTTGACATTGATATAAAGCATTTGATATCAACATGTCGGCTTTATTTTCTATGAAAATTATAAAATTAATAACATGTTGAATATAAACATTTCATCTATGAATTTTTGGTAAGTCACTACTTGCATATCCTAATTGAACTAATTTGTATTTATTGTAGATTTTAAAATGTTTTTTAGCAATTTTAATTTTAGATTATAGTTTATCAACTTGATAATGACGGCACGTGCCGTTGAAACCGGTAGTTGTCAATAAACATATATTTTCAACATTCAAGGAATGGGTGTACTTTTATTTCTATTTAATCTTATCCTTGAAGCACTAATGGAAATCTTGATTACTCAATTTCGATTGTTTTGTCGAAATAAAATAGTATTCATCACAGTAAAACAAGAAGACTAAATTTTTTGTGGGAACGGATTGGTGCTTAATCAATATAATGGTCTACCTTCAAAGACAACACCAGAAGTGTTTGACAATGTTTGATATATCATAGATGTAACTTAAGCACATCTGGAAAAAGTTGAACTTTATATAATGACTTGTCGCATCATACCGAAGAAAGATATTTATATCCTTACTGTGTGCAAGCAGTTTACCAACTTATTGATACAATTATCCTGCACATATTCAATACTGTCAATGGCTTTGCAACACTTTCATCAGAGACATATTTGCTTAAGACTCCTTATCGATGAAGTTTGGTTTTTCATTTACCGTTCTATAATTTCACAAACACGTGCATGTAGAGTTTACAAAAAACATTTTGTTAAAGTGGTTCCGCTTCACCTTCAAAAGATCTTTTCAGAAGTCGGAATGTTTACTTTTTATAGTTTTGATTTTTCTTACAGCCTTACTTAAAGATTCTCACTTTTGAACAATAAGTAAATAATATTGAAGAACTGCTGAGATAATAGTTTGTAAAATAGATGAGCTGAACACCCCTAACATGTTATTAAACGTTATCATTGTAATGTTGCATACAGTACAAAAATGTCTTAAAATCATTGTGAACAAATTAAAGATTTATTACAATTGTAGATTAATGTCGATTTGTTATTATTAAGTTTTGTTTCATAAGTTAACATTGAATTTTCTTTGAATATTTACATCTACATAATAAGAACTAACCAAACAAAACCTTACTTAATTTTCTTACGTCAAAATTAAAACTGTAAATTATTTGGTTATACACTAAAATTTTTAAGATCCCTAAAACAGTACGGAAAGAGCTTCTATATCCGTATCGTGTACAATACGAAAACAAAGCTATAGAAATTGCGAAATAGAAAAAATAATTTGTAAGTGTAGGGATAAAACCCTTACCACAATTTGTTACCTTTAAGTTTAATGGAATTGCATTCTACCCCTGACTGGCATTTGGATCAGTTCAGCTTTTCATTGTACCTAATATGGAAAGTTTGTACATATTATAATACAGTCCATTTTAAGGTTATTGGTGGTTAATTATTTATTTAACACAAACCGAATTTGAAGTTTATTATACAAACAGTGACGTTATGTAAGCTTTAGAATGAGTAGGAAATTTCATACAAAATTTATTGTCTAGGATTAATTTAATTCAAAATACCCATAAGATTTGTAATTAATGTGCAATGTTGACGAATTGTTTTGTTTTTTACCCTATAATTATAACTAAAATAATCTTGCATTTAATTGTACCAGCATTTTGAAACGATGATTTTATCAATTTTTACGATTAATTTTGATCTACTTAATTTTTATTTAATTGATAGGTTTCCCCTAATGTTATGGGGACTTAATTAACAAAAAGTAGTGAGTTTAAAGTATCATGTTTTGGATATCCTAATCTATATCTAGCCATCTTTAAAAAAAACTGTAGTTATTTAAATACAAATAATAGTTTTAAATTGTAAATCTCAAATAGACATTACATATGATAGTAACACAAAGAGAAAAATTGTAAAGATAGAAAAATTCATTTTACTGGTTTCGGTTAATTGTAAGGGTTCGATTTTTGTACCCAGTTCTTAGCTTTTGTTGTCGTTTTACTTATGGGTTTTAAAATTTTATTTAAAAATTGGTCGGGGGTCATTGGTTTACCGGTTTACACTACAAACATGAACGACTTTTCTTTGACTTATGTCTTGGTGTCATTGCAACAACTTTTGTTGATTCATTTTCTACCTGTTTGTTCATTTATATTATTTTCGCAAAATCATTGAATACTGAATTTGAAAACAAGCTTATGTTAATTGATGGAAACTCAAAATTTATCACAGAGTGTGGATTTTTTCCGAGGAAATAAATTACAAATTAGAGAAAAGTATGACAGTGTAACATTTAGGATTAATTGTAAACACTTGTTTACCATATAAAAAAATGAAAACATTTTTTTGATTTTTTAAGTGATTATTTTTGGAATTGAATTGATTTAATTGTTTTTACAGTGTACACAAAGTACAGCAAAAACGCGTGGTAGCTTAATATAAATATAACCTAAAAATTGACATCTTTTGGGATACCTTGATTGTAAAGTTTGTATCGGCTGACTACTTTGTTAAAAAAGGAAACAAATGTCAAAGAATATTCCAACACCTACTCAACCCAATTTCTTATTTAAACACTTGTTATATACCTATAGTGCGTTCATGCGAAGAAAGAATTCGATTAAAATTCAAGTGATGAACTTCTGGAGAAACCCTCAAACACATCAATTACTATTTTCAACTGCGCAAATTTTGTTTTAAAAATGTTATATACATGGTGAACCAGATACAAGTACCAAAACAAATATTTTTTTTGCATATTTGGATTCCTTGCAAAATTCTAGGTTTTTTTCCCACTTCAATACGGTTTTCTCAGATAAATGCATTTTTTTGACGTCGTTTAAATACGATTGATATTTAACTTCATGATAATTTTATATTTTGAGACTTGCTTGTGTGTGATTGACGAATGATAGTTACAAATTCTTTAATAGTCAGAGAGTGGAGTTTCTAGTGATAAAAACCCCTGACGTTTTCAATCATGTTTTTGGTACACCACATTATTTGCATGTATACAGTGTGTAAAAAGCCAAAAGAATAAATTTATTATTTCGGTCACTGATCATATTTATAAAAAAAAATTTAACTTATAAGTTGAAATACTTCAACGTGAAAATGAGATCCCTACCGTCAACCCCTTTCAAATGACAGATACAACCCCAAATTTTTAAATGGGAAGTATAGGCTTCTGATTATCGTTTAAAATGTCTCTTCATACAGTATTCAAAAATGTTAAGTTTATTGTAAATTACGCTACAAAATACACTCAAAAACTAAAATGTAATAAAATGTAAAACCAAAAACCAAACTATGAATATTAATGAAGTAGATGTTCCAAATGTTCACCGAGAACGTCTTGGTTAACGAAACTTGTTTTCTATTTAGGTATTGATGATAAGAAAGGGAGAAAAACATAACAATGTGTTTTTTAGATGGTATCTATTAAAAATACATTAAACAGTTTCCGCGACAATGCTAGTTTGTTTAAAACGCCTTAGAAATCTGTAGTAAGTATTATTGAATTAAAATTACTATTAAAGTTTCGTTTGCCAAAACGTTCAATGTGAATATTTTAAACATCTACTTCATTGATATTCATAGTTTGTTTTTACATTTTATTACATTTTGTTATACATTTTAGTTTTTGAGGGTATTGTTTGCTTATTTCGGCAATTGCATAATTTTATTTTATTGTATCTTAATTTTTGCAGTAACATTTTTGAATAGAAAATGAAAAAATCTTTCAAACAATATGTTTGTTTAAACCCCTTTTTTTACTTTTTCCAAACTACTAGAGTTAGTACGTTATAATAAAGCAAAATAATTTTATGTTCGATGGCCGGCCGGCCATCCGTCCGTATGTAAACAAGATATCAAGAAAACCACCCTTCCGATTTTTATGAAATTTTGTACATGAAGATTATTTATAATTCCGCAGATCTGATTAGATTTTGGGCATATTCTATGCAGCCAAAAAGCCGTTAAATACACAGATTTTTAATTTTTTAAAATATTTTTAAAAATATTCATTTTACACATTTTTGTTTCAAATAAAAGTTGTTTATAATTAGTTATACACAACTTTTGTTTAATCTATTTTTGACCCGGTAAGTAATTAGTGAGATACAATTATCACGTGACAATAATTGTCTATAGCTTTTGTTTACACCATTTTTTCCAAAACGCAGTTTCATTTTTGCTTATCGGGGCGATGTGATAGTTCTGCGGTAAACGCTTGTTTGTACATGTGTTCAGAAACCGAAATAATGAATTGATTCCATTTGATTTTTCACACTGTATGTAATTTCATGTATAGATATTACTTTTATATGATTCTGTACAAACTCCTTACTCATTTTGGTTATTTCTGCTGTTAGTCAGTTTTATTAATAATCATTTTATTACTACATAAATTGCATTTCTGGTGTAAATACCAACCTAGTTTATTCAACTGTAAATATGGTAAAATACAGATAAAAAATTAATTACATTAATTGTTATTTCCTATATACGCAATCGGTTTATTTGTGGTTATTAGTTCATACACACAATATTCGTGGAAAAAATTAAAAGACTAAATGTTTTTCTTTCCCGAAATAAAATATGTTTTAAGTCTTGTTAGATGTTTTAACTTTTGTTTATTCATAAACTCTCTGTAAACGCTCAATAACAAAACTAGGAGCCCTATTCTCTAACTAGTCGTTAACGAACGACTTTTCTCTGATCAGATAGTCGTTACCGACAGCTTGAACGACTGGTTAGTACAGAAATAATAGCTTTTAGGATGAAAAAAATTAATTCATAATTTCTGACGACTATTTTCGGTTTATAAGAGAATGTTCTTTCCGGGCTATGGAAAATTTACAAGAGCCAGTATAGAAATATGACAATTTTAATATTAACCACTAAAAATTCCAATAGCGTTTGCAGCCCCTATAGGACATCACAAAGGCTCTCAAAGGCAAAGTGTTTGGCCTTATATACTGGCCGACATAGTTATACTACTTTATTAAAAACATCAAAAGTCCTTAGACCACGCTAGCATTGAACAATAGTTGTTACAGAATACGGTATAGTCAACCACTCGTTCAAGCAGTAGTCAAAACAGTCGGTAACGACTATCGTTCAGAGCAAAGTCGTTCGTTAACGACTAGTTACAGAAGTTACAGAATTATATATAAAAATCATATCACTGACTTAGTCGGTAGCGAAGAATGGCTATCTCCTTACAGAATAACGTTCTAATAAATAGTGATTAAAACACCGACAATCGTTAGCTCGTTTGCGAGTCCCAAAAAATGTACGCTATATTTCAAAAATTAACGAATCTATACATTTTTAAAAAAAAAAGCAAACATTTTACTATGTCCAATTTTTCTCGGAAAATTATCCGATCGAGACAGTTAGTACTCATTTTATTCGTATTTTTATTCTCTACAACATTTTTTTTTTCACTATTAACTTTGGTTCATTACTTTTTACTTAAATGAAAAAACACGTTTTTTTTGCATTTATATGTTAATTAACAATATAATTACAATTGATTTTCGGTATAAAACATGACTACAAAATCATATCTAAACCAAATTCTAGGAAAGTAATCTAAATTCTAAATCAGTTCCAAATTTACTCATGAACAGGTTAGCCATAAACGGAGATAAGAAGAATGCGGTTGGATACCGTTAATCTAAATCTAAGTTGTTTTGGTATAATATTTTCCCATTATAATAAGACTTTCCGATTATTAGCAATTATTTTGTAGGTTCTTTTATAGAAAGAATTATTGCCCTTATCTGCTATGAGGTAACAACAATTTTTCTTTTTAAGAATTTTAACAATGTTTCTCATGCGTCAAATTTAAATTTTGGCAACTGCCGAATTCTGAACTTGAATATTGTATGTATTCCTAATGTATTTTTAGAATTATTATCTAAAAGTTTGACCGAACTTTAGGTGCTTTGTTAAATTTGAAACCTTTATTTAACAAATTGTTAATAATCTCAGAGAATTTGTTAATCACCATATTTGTTTTTATAGGATCAAATCATTGCAAATCTTTTTTCTCAAAAGTTTTTGTTCTGAGTCAACTCTTTTGTCAAAATTTACGTTGTATGATGTCATTAATATTGACGTTTAGCAAAAAATTTGCATATAACTTTTGTAAATTTTGGAAAAGCAGTTGCTTTGCGGTAATATTTAAAAAAAAACATTATTTTTAATCGTGAAGCACCTGTTACGTAGTGTTGATTTGAAAGGCAACTTGATCAAGGGATGGAACTGTAAACTGCAGCATCTATATCTAACACGGAAAGAAAATACCAAATACTGCACAAAAATCTATATCCGTACACGTGTTTCGATAGCTAACTGACACCAAAATTAAAGAGTAAAATAAGCTTATACACACTATCTACAATCATTTTTCTAACCTGCGTGGAAAGTAACAACAATATCAGGCGAGTAAAGATAAACGCGAGTACAGATATTATTGCTTTTCAAAAAGTTAAGAGCATTATTTCTTAAACGACTGTCCACATTTTTTGGTCTAAATAGGATGTAAAAAGCATGGTTTCCTATTTTCACAATGAACGTCCCAAACCTTAGACTTTTTTCAGTTTTTCCACCAACTCATTACTGTTTTTGGTTATCTGCCGTTTTTGAGAGAACCGCTGGGCCTAGAGGTACCAGTCTGATCTGAAATGAAAGTTAATTAATTTTTTATGTCATATTATATTATATTTAACGTGTGATATGTATTTTAGGCAATATTTCACAAAATATGTAACTATTTTGAAAAATTCTACTTTTTGGATCTTGGAAACCAATGGCTGTATAGAACTCGCCTTTCAAATAGTAGCAAATTTAATCTACTTTTAAAGTATGTAGAGCAGTTATATCGGTCAAATCTTCGTATTGTGGAAAACTAAAAATTCCAAAAATCTTATTTTTTTTGGTACACCGCCTCCTGCACAGTACTACGAAAATTGCAATTATGTTTTTTTAATATTGATTCAGGTCCTAACAGTATATAACAAACTCAGAACGACTGACCTTTTAGCACGACACACCTTTTTATGTTTAACTTTACTGGACTATTATAATCAGAAACTTAAACAAAAATTGAAAACTGCGCAAAATAAATCCTCACATATATTTTATTGACACAAACAAAACCTTGTGCAAAAAAATATATACATTTGTAGGTACTTTGCTCATGAAATCGGTAAGGTGTTGCATTCCCTATTGGTTTCTAGAGCACCTTCATGTCCATATAAATCAAATGCGCCAACTGTAAATGATAATAACGATAACTCTGTAAGTCAAGATATAAATTTTTTAGTAGACGACATCGCGAAAGTACTTTTCAAGCGTCTCAAAGAAAAGTTAAAAGAACTAAACTTCACGTAACTAACATCATCCATAATCGCGTTCATTCAGCAACTGATGACGTCCTGTACTGTATCAATGAATCGGATACTTCGGTTAATCGTTTGTACAACGGAATTGATGAGGAATCAATACTTAGGGTTTTATTTTTAAATGTTCAATCTATCACTAATAAACTCAATTTACTAGATGCGATGCTTGTCGATAGAAACTACTCTATATTGTGTTTCAGAGAGTTTTGGTTACAGGAAAACATGTAGATAGCATTAAATTCCTTATTGGGGGGGGGGTTCTTTTTTTTGTTGTAAGTTTGTTTTGGACGGTGGTGTTTTCCAATTGGTTTTTGTGGACCATTCTTATAAAGCATTGAGTGTTGTAACAGACTTGTCGATTGAAGAAAAATGTGAAATTTGTACATTTTAATTTAAGTAAAATTGTTTTTGTAACCTTTATCGCCTTCCCCGGCCTTTTAAATCGTTTCTAATTGTAATGTCTAGTATGTTTGATATGTTATTAAAGTATAATATGCGCAACACTATTGTAATAGGCGGTGACTTTAATGTTAATTTTAATCTGCCTAATGCTATGAGTACTGACACAATCGACTTATTTGCGTCTAACGGTTTTGTGAAGTTGTTTTCTGCACCGACACGTTCACATAATTGCATTGATAATGTCTTTATTAACAACATCGAACTGGTTTTGCGTTCTGAAATTGTTGACTGTGGGTTTTCTGATCATCTTGGATTGGATGTTTCCTTGAATGCTGGAAGCGACTTGCACAAGCCCTCTGTCACTTCGTTATATAGCCGTTCCTTTTCATTGATCAATAGACACGTTTTTTTAAATAAGATTAGTGAGGTTAACTGGGAACAGTTTGTTACCCGGACAAATAATGCAAACCTGAACTTTAATTCCTTTATTGAAGAATTTTATAATATTTTTAAACTTTCCTTTCCAATTGTAAAAAGACTGTTAAAGGCCGGTTGCAGTCTTCTTGGTTTTCAAATGACCTGAAGCGTAAAAGAGTGCTAGTAACCTTGAGGCAGGCTTTTAGACAACACGGTACGAGCGATCTACGTGAAGCTTACTATAAATATAGACACTATTACGCTAATGATCTTAAAAAAGCCAAATTGAACTTCAATAATACCTTACTATGTAAGAGTAAAAATAAAATGAAAACTGCATGGCAACTGATCAAGGAATCTAAAGGTAACGAACTAGTGACTAGCTTAACACCAAATGAGTTTAACAATTATTTTCTTGACTCAGTTGAAGATCTCCTTGAGTCGTTGCCCTCCACAAAAATCGACCCCTCTGAAATCGTTCCTCTTTCCTCTAAGGTTCGGGAAGGTTTTTCTTTTCGTGAGGTATCTTTTAATGAAATGAGAGATATCTTTGCTACTATTCGTAACAAAAGAGCTCGTGACGGTGATGGACTCTCCTTACAAATTGTATCTGACGTTTGGGATGTGATCATGATTTCGTTTACCAAATTAGTTAACGCTTGTATTACGCACTTTTCTTTTCCTAGCAGTTTGAAAATGGCGACTATTGTCCCTATCCCAAAGAAACATAATAGCTGTGACGACGTGACCCAGTTCAGACCCATCTCTCTGCTGTCGCCGTTTTCCAAAATTTTTGAAAAGATCTTGTACGCACAAATTACCTCGTTTCTTACTGAACACAATTTGCTATCTAACGCCCAGTTCGGCTTTCGTGAGGACTTTCGACGACTCATGCGGTGTCTCAAATTTCTAACAAGATAGTTGATAGCCTGGAACGTAAGGATACGTTATTAGCATCTTTTTTAGATCTCAGCAAAGCTTTTGATACTCTTTCTCACGATATTCTTGCTGATAAATTATCTAAATATAACTTTAATTCTGAAAGCTGTCTTTTAATTAGATCATTTCTCGCCGATAGAGTGCAGAGAGTACGAGTCAACGGCATATACTCGGATCCACGATTTAATAATCACGGTGTACCGCAGGGTTCGATTTTGGGTCCTCTGCTGTTTTTGTTGTATGTCAACGACCTGCCTCTGAATTTGAATCTGCGTGATTCAAACACAGGTGTAATTCAATACGCTGACGATACGGTTTTAACGTATCTGATCAACTTTCGACACTTGCGTTGATGTGATGGAATCAGCAATCAACGATGTTAGAGGTTGGATGTCATCCAATAGAATGGCGTTTAATGAAGAAAAAACAAAACAGGTGGTCTTTAGTCTGTCAAATATTGATCATTTGATTGGGGCTGGTTTCTATTCCAAAGTGAAATTTCTGGGTTTAAACTTGGATTCCACTTTCCTATGGGACTGTCATGGTAGTGATCTTGCCATGAAGTTGAACAAAAGCGTCTACCTGCTTAGACAACTGTCTAATTCATTGTCCGTAGAAGTTCTCAGGATTGCATATTTTTTTTAGTACAGTCCCATTTATCGTATGGGCTCCTCTTGTGGGGTCATTCGGCTTCCAGACATCGTATTTTTAAAATTCAAAGGCGCGCTTTGCGTGTAATCGCAAATATCGGTTACAGAGAGGATTGTAAATCTTATTTTCGGGATTTATCTTTTAACTCTTTCTCTTTACATTTACGCTTGTTTATGTCATGTAATTTGCAATCTGACAATGTACTTGGGCAAAATAAATGACCAGAGAACCAGGGAGGGGGAAAGTTTTTCTTGCAAGGAGAGGGTTTAGGGGGAGGGGGAAGGGGGGGGAATATGGTGGGGGGGGGGGGGGTTTTTGGGGTGTGTTTTTGGGTGGGTTTAGGGTTGTTCCTAAACTTAATTTAAAATTTTAAAAAAGGATTTTTTTTTTTGGAATTTTTTTTATTTTTTTGGAGTTTTATAATATAAAAAAAAAAATAAATAATTTATAAAAGTTTTTAATGTTTATTGTGTATTTTTTGTTTTTTCTTTAAAACTTTTGTTGACGAGCACTAAGTTCATGTTCATAACAAATTAAATTTGATCAAAAACGTCAAATGAAAATATCTAACACCTTAAAAATTAGTTACATGTTAGAAGTAGCGGTCGTCTATAAATTATGTTCCAGAACTAGTAGAGAAAAAACTACAAAAAATAGTCTTCTAGAACATTACTAATTTTAATTCTTATTGTCATTAATTGATTAATGGTTCTAAATCATTTTATAGACTTGTTGAAATTTTATTTTTAATGTTAAATGTGACTTTCACACCCTAATTTCATAAATTATTGATAAAGCTTGAATAGGTTCGAACGTAACGTTGGCAAATTGGAACCTGAGTAATGGTTTTTTGATTTAATTTATCCATCTTAAAAATTCTAAAAAGTAAACAATACTTTCTTAAATAATCTTTAAAATATAATATTTGAGTATGATTCAGTAAACCGAATCGCAACATTAAATAATTTATTTATTGTAGTGAGCAATGATTTTTTAAGAATTCTAAACAATTTTAGATCAGAAACTTACTATACTATTATGCTCTGCTATGTAGAATAAGTTATAAAATGAAAAAGTTTTAAATTGTTTCAATAATACTTTTTTGATTTACCACATGTGACCGTTGGTTGATTCAAAAGTGTTCAAATTAGTAGTACAAGAAGTTGGAAACTATTTATAACGAATTTCTTTAGACATAAAATTAAAAAATAAAAAGAAAAAAGTCTTTAAAACATCGTGTTTTGAGGAAATTGTTTTTGCTTACGTTTTAATAAATGTAACTTGACAGTAAATAAAACTGGTGTCGTGTTAAAAAATGGTCACAAAACCTGTGTTGCATAATAAGTTTGAATAAATTATTGTAATAGATAATGTTGTTAAATATAAACCAAAGACAACTTTTAATTAAAAACGTTTAGGTACAAATAATATTTTTGAATTTATTTTAAATGCAATTTTGCCTTGAACAAAATGGGCAAAACCTAATCATATGCTCGTTACTATAAGAAAACTCTGAATACCAGATTTCATGAAAATTAAACCCAAATTTTTGTGATATCTTATTTACGTTTTTGATTTGGAAATCTACGGAATTAAATATTGCTGATTGACGTATGTTTTATTTTTGTATGAATCACAATCATATTAATCATAATCGCAGCAGTTCATACTTTAAACCATTTGTAATTTCTATGAATCACAATAAGAATAATCAGTTTTCCATAACAGCATTATTAAATTGCACTTATTTTGTGGACATTCAATTCATTAACTAAAATCTTTTAGATTAATTTAGTGTGTTTTCCAAGAAATAATCGAGCTCGGGAAAATAAATGGAAATTACCGTTTAATAATAAAACATCAATTATTAAATTTCTAAAATTTATTTGCGAAACAAGATATTGCAAATTTCATTCATCTAAGTTTTATTACGTTATTGGAATTTCTTCAATGAATAACATGTACACCCAAACGGATAATGCAATTGACATCCTTTAGATCCACGAAAATGCAGTCATTACTTTTATTTATAAATCTAACATAATAATACACTAACACATTTATAAACAAGAATTTAAAAATCATTCATTGATTTATTTAGTTCAAGAGTTCAAGAGCTGAGTAAAGATTTATTTGCTCTATTCGTTATGGGAGTATATAGCACCATTAATAAACTCCCAAGGGGAGTAAGTAGATATATAAATCTTAAAAATGATAATTTCGAATTTTTATATGCATGAAAAGGATTTAAATAATTGGGTTTATAAAAATTACATTAATTGATGTTTAATTTCTAATATTGAGTATTAAAAATTCATAAACTTGGTACGGTAATTAATAATAATATACAGCATGTCCGTGTAATACGCGGACCTTTAATATTGCCTTTACAAATCAGACTTATTCAAAATCAGTTTAGATCATTCTTTTAGGTTCATCAATAACTATAATTAACAAACATTTTTAATTATACAGGGTGTTTTACTTTGATGGACCACCTGTCAACTTTTGACATTTTTAAAGAAAACATTTATTTTTTATTATGAATCCACGTAAAAACTATGGAAATTTAGTGAAAAAAATGATACCAATATCGAATTTTTATTTGAAATAGCAAACTTAAATTTTATTCACCTTTACGGCGAAAACCCTAGTTGTCCATGATTTAAAAATTTGACATCGGATATACAGGGTATGAGAAAAATGTCAAAACTTTGTAATCAAAATGGTGAATAACTTGATAAATCAATGGAACATCCTGTATATTTTCTACAACTTTATATACATATCTATCTACCAAAACTCAATCTTTTATTTGTTTGTATTTCGTATAGTACAGGCAATGGAAGGTTTCTTATTCGCAAAAGGTTGGTGGGATAATAGACATAGATCTCCTAATAGTACACCTGAGTTTGCGACCTCGGGAGCTTGTTGCTCGAGGGCGTGTGGTGAAACTTTGCGTCGTGACGCTTTTTGGAAAATAGCGCTGGTGTGGTACGTGCTATCGAAAAAAATCAAATAAAATATGTAGAGAATAAAATTGTGCACAATTTTAGGTACTTGCATTTTTGTGTACGACTAATACCTTCTGTTCTAAAATTTTATTTCGGATTAAGACGAATATCGCTATTAAACAATTCAGTAATATATTTTTTTGAAAGCGTAATGTTTTGTGAGTTTGCAGATGTCCGATTTGATACATTTATTCGTATATAATAAAAGATAATTTTTAACTTGTTTCCACACCACCATTGAGGTAGAATTAATCGGTGCTTTTTTTTGTGAAACGGCCATTTTTACACTCGCTCCGTGCCAGTGCAGGTAAAACCAAAACACCATTAGCGTAAAAGTCAGTGCCGGAATTTAAGAGTTTTAGAGTAACTTTGAAAAGAACTGTATAACTGATTAGTGCATTCATTGTAAAAATATAGAAACGACATTGGGAGAAGTTATCACTATCTGGACATTCCCAATAAATAAATAATACAGTGAAGGGCATCAAATTATCATCATAAAACGATATATAAAAAGTGAGTCACAGCAAAACTGAAATCGCTGTAAAATAAACGACTTCTCATACAAATAAATTAACCTTACGCCACAGAAATTTGTGTTTGAGCCGTTACTGTTCCGTCACATGGTGGTCGCCATGGCATTTCAATGACATCTACGTCAGAAAACAAGTTGCGCAGCCAGGTGCGCGGAGTCGTCACACCATTTGTAATGATTTGTGTTAATTACATTCACTATATTACAAGGCATTATGGGGCGAATGTAATTGTTGCTTTTGACGGATATCTCGAAAGTGGGACAGAAACAAGTATGAAATCCGCTGAAAGAAACGCCGCTCAAAGAAACACTTCAGCACTGATGTACTTTTTGATGAAACCATGATTCCTACTGTGTCGCAAGAAAAATTTTTATCGAACAGCTTCAATAAAAGGCGCGTGTAGCATTGCTGCAGAAAAAGTTGGAAGCATATAACTACACGGTTAAACAGGGGCCAAAGACGCGGATTTATTAATTGTGCAGACTGCTATCGAACTTGCTTCTTATTTTTCCTCAGTGTTTGTTATTGGAAAAGACATAGATTTGCTAGTGTTGTTGACTGCTAAAGCCAGAAAGATTCCAAATGTTTATTTCTGCAAGCCGGGGAGAGGGAACAAGAAGGATGTGTTCTATTTGCTTTACAGTTTGCAATATAGCAATCCTGTTGCGAAATAGTTATTTGACGTGACATGTGCGTAAACAGATTGGCACGAATTCCCGAATATTGTTTACGCACAAGTTGCATATTCTATTTTTTGCACGATATTTTTCTAAATCCACACTTTCAAATTTCTGATATTATAACATTAAACCATAATTTTCAATTATCAATTATTACAGATCTGAAAGAGTTTTTGCTATATTAGGGATGTAAAATGATTTCTCGTAACTGAAATTATGTGCTTATGCAAATATTTTTGTAGCAAAATCCTCTATTAACCCAGTGTTTTTGCTACATTTTTGAAACACTAGTACGTAATTATATTGTTTCGGTAGGCGTATTGACGTACTTATCTGGTAGTTTTACATGCACTGAGTACAAAATAGTTATTTACGTAACGAGTGTCGAAAGTAACCCATAGCAGAACGAATGTGAATGCCACGTGAGGCCGCAGGCCGAACGTGGCATGAGGGAGTTCTGCTATGGGACTTTCGACATAAGTAACGTACAACATTTTTGTGCTGTTTCTTGTTAAAAACCGGAATTTAATTTAACACAAATCATAAGATCGGATGTTATGTTGGTACTACTGTATTATTAAACAAAAAACAAATTTGAACTTCAAACAATAATAAAAATTTGTCTCGCTGTTTAAAATAATTTATAACATGAATATTCCTAATCACATACAAAAGTACGCAGAAGAAGCAGTTGCTAATTTATTTCCATCGAAATCGGCAAACCGATATAGGGAAGAATATAATAAATTTATCAAATGGTGCGAAGAAAATACTATTCAGGACTACACAGAAACGGTTTTACTTGCCTATTTTAAAATAAAATCGGATGTTATGAAAGCTTCAACACTGTGGAGCATATATTCAATGCTAAAATCCACTCTTAGCATACATCACAACATCCACCTTAATCAATATCGACAATTAGTAGCTTTTTAAAAAGGCAAATGACCGTTATCAACCAAAAATCCGATATTTTTACCGAAATTGACGTAGAAACATTTCTTAAACCGCACCTAATGAGAAGTTTTTACTCATGAAGGTAAATCAATCTATATTAATCTTAAAAATAAAACACATATTAAACTCTTAAACTAATTAAACACTAAAATCTACATTTAAATATATATACATACTATTTACAAGAACTATACAGTAAGTTGTCGATAAATTTTGTTTTTACCTTCTAGACTGTGCTCATAATTGCAATTTCCGGAGCATGCCGAAAATAGAATTAGTAAATTTATCCACAAATGATGTGGATTTTATCAGTAATATGATTATCATAAAATTAAATGATACCAAGAATAAATGCAACCGCACATTTGTGATAAATAATCAAGCTTGGATTGAAACGGTTAATTTATATTTCAAGTTGCGACCCCAAAACATAGAGCATACACGATTCTTTATTTATTATTCGAATAACAAATGTACTCGGCAACCAGTGGGCATCAATACTTTTGGGGTGATGCCACGTAAAATTGCCGAGTTCTTAAAATTGCCCAATGCACCATCCTTTACGGGGCACTGTTTTAGACGCTCCAGTGCTACTATATTAGCTGGGAAAGGAGCAAATTTTTTAAACGTCAAACGTCATGGTGGGTGGAAGTCTTCATCAGTAGCAGAAGGTTACATCGAAGACTCCCTTCATGACAAAATTGTCATCGCAAACCGCCTAGCTTCTGAATCAACATCCTCATCCTCACATACGGTAACATCGTTTGATGAACCTTCAACATCACAAACTTCAACAGCAGTTCGTGAAAGTGATGGAGTAAAAGTTGCCAACTTGGCGTTAGAAGACATTAAATCAGGCGTTTCTATAACGAATTGTCAAAATTTTACCATTAATTTTAATATTAATAAGTAATTAACTGTAGTTTGCATACGTACCTTATAAGTTTGTGTTCCTTTAACGTTCCGTTGTTATGTTCAAGTATTTCTTTATTATTATTTGTAAGATATTTTTCCTTAGCATTCACTTTTAATAGTTAATGTTTCATTTTTGTAGGTTAAATATTCGTTTTTAGTTAGTTCAAAAACACCACCACTACCAATATAGTTGCAAATAAATACCCTAAAGTTTGAACTTTAAGAGCGTTTTTTTGCATTTAAATTAAATTTTCTAGCTTTCAAAATGATACTAACCACTCATAGATACATTTTCTTTGATAATAATAAATTATTAAATGCTAATTATGTCTAGAATTGTTACATCTCATTTTGCACACTCTAGTGTTGTTTTTTATATTGCATAACGCTTGCGACGAATAGAAACGCTTGTTTCGATGGAAGCAGCACAAAAATATATTGTTTGTGCATGCTTCAGTAGATGTGACACTACATCGGAGTTGTTTAATCAAGGCAAGGTCTCGATTCTTCAAAACTTTAGAAGAAACCCAAAATTAACAAACGCGATTTAAGTATTGACGACCCTAATGCAAAATTAACGGAAATTGTTGCTGCTGGCGAACTGTTTATGTTGAAGCAGTACGGTGCACAAAGCGAACATCGTAAGCTAGACTCTCTCCAATATACGAACTTTGTACAGGCCGTCTCCAAAAATTTGCTCAATCTCAAGGATCAGGTATGGCAAAGAACAGTCACAGGTTTAGTCGCCACACAGATCGCAAGGGAACTAGCTCCAGAGATTTTATTTAAGAGCATCTCGTGCAGATGCCAGAAGAGTTGTGGGCCTGCTTGTAGTTGTCGTTAAACAGGATTGAAATGTTCGGTTTTGTGTTTACACTGTATTAAGACATCCTGCAAAAACATTCCTTACCAGATTGCGTTAGAGAATGACGATGAGCAGGACGATGAGGATTAAACATATAACTCGAGTTTGCCGATTCTGAGGATGATAACAAAGGAAGGCGAGTCAGCTTTACAACGTCGTAAACGATTAAAAATTAAATAAACCCTGATACGAACAGTGGATTAGTCCTCTTGGGAATACCACGTTAAAAAAAACGCAACGACCAATACTACCTCAAGGGAGGTGTGGAAACGAGTTGAAAATTATATTTTCTTTTATAATATATGCACAAAATAATAAATTTGGCGCCTAGATCAAAGATAATAAAAATATTGATAATTAAAATAATTAAAAAATGCTCATATAGGGAGTATGTTATATTTTTATTATACAGGGTAATTCAGCTAACCCGTTCATTAGAAATTTATGGACTTCCCGTTGAAATATTTGTTTAAAAATTTGGAATAGGGGATTGCTTGAAAAGTATTATTTAATTAAAATATTTCAGCTCTTCTAGCACTTCCGGTTCTCATTTCTTTGAGAAAGATTGGTTCTGTAGTATTGTTTTCAAACGCTTGACAATGATTGAAAAAGAAAGTTACAGTAACAAAATTTTTTATATAACATCTCATTATTTACAGGGTGTTCAAAATGTTTGGCTAAATCTGACTAACTTCAACTCCCAAAAGTCAATTTTTTAAATGGAATACCCTGTATCTTGTTACTTTATGTGATGGAGATTTAAGTGGTCTTTCAATTTTCATACGGGTTCCCTATACCTATCTGTTACCATTTTCTTGCTATCGATGTATCTACATTCCACACTCAATTTGTCTCTATTTTATTAAATAATTTCTGACTAGTGACCTGTGGAAATTAAAACAATGTGCCTTATTTATCAAACTTGTAAACGTCGACGTGACACATTATACACGATATGGAAATTCACCAAGAATATTCGAATGAAGACATACTAAATTTATTTTTTATTCATGGAAAATGTTACAAAATTATTTAAAGAACTTGCCGTTTGTTTAACGAGAGATATCCACACTTACGACCTCTAAATAAAACAATTTGGAATTCAATATACTAGAACCGGTGATGAAGACAATGAAATAAATGTATTGGCATATTTTAATGCAAATCCACATGCATCGATCAGAGCTGCGTCTGAAGATTTGGGACTGTCCTACTCGTCGATACAAAGAATTTTGGCACAACGTAAAATGCATGCTTTTCTATTATAAAACTACAAGCTTTCCGTCCAGGTGACGAAATACGTCGTGTAGCATTTTGTGAAAGCATTTTATTGTAAACTAAGACCCAAATTTTTGAAAAAATTATTTGGACCGATAAGTCAAAATTTAGTAGAGAAGGAATCATTAATAGAAAAATTGGTATTATTGGGCAGAACAAAATCCTTGGATGGTGCGCGAAGGTAACTTTCAAGACACATTTATTTTTAATGTTTTTTGTTTAATTATGGATAATCGTCTTTGTTTTGAAGTGTATGACGAAAATTTAAATTCTCGCAAATATTTAGAAATGCTTAGAGGAGTGGATTCAAATTTTTGAAAATTTCCTAAATCTTCTAAATTCATGTTGGTACCAAATGGATGGTGGTCCAGCCCATTCAACCCATGAGGTTTATCAAGAATTATCCCATATGTTTGAAGATCGTTGGTTTGACGCAATGGTTCATCTCTATGGCCTCCCAGATCACCTGACCTAACACCCCTGGATTTTTGTTATGGGGGTATGTTAATACTAAAGTCTATTAAAAGCCAGTCCATAACAGAGATGACTTATTACATCGGGTTCGAACTGCCTTCGCTGAAGTAGATGTGCAAATGGTTCAAAAATCCACAGTAGCTGAAGTTAACAGAAGAGTTTTATTGTACGAGTACTTAGAAAACCACGGACGGCATATCGAACAGTTGCTAAATAAATAATTAAATTAATTTGTTTCTATTTTTGCAATGTAATTTTATTTAGAGGCCATAAATGTAGATATCTCTCGATAAGCAAACGGCAAGTTCTTTTCAATAATTTTGTAACATTCTCCATGAATAAAAATAAATTTAGTATGTCTTCATTTGAGTATTTTTGGTGGATTTCCATATCGTTTATAATGTGTCACGTCGACGTTTACAAGTTTGATAAATAAGGCACATTGTTTTAATTTCCACAGGCCACTAGTCAGAAATTATTTAATAAAATAGAGACAAATTGTGTGTCGAATGTAAATATATCGATAGCAGGAAAATGGTAACAGATAGGTATAGAGAACTCTATGAAGATTGAAACAACTTAATTCTCCATCACATAGAGCAACAAAATACAGGGTGTTCCATTTAAAAAATTGACTTTGGGCAGTTGAAGTTAGTCAGATTTAGCCAAACATTTTGAACACCCCTGTAAATAATGAGATGTTATATAAAAATTTGTTACTATAACTTTCTTTTTTCAATCATTGTCAAGCGTTTGAAAACAATACTACAGAACCAATTTTTCTCAAAGAAATGAGAATATCTTAAAAACTATTGATTTTCATATAAGTTGTGCTACATGAAGGTAACTCAGATTTTAGCGTAGAATTCTTCTAGCACATGTTATGATTTAATTTATTTGACGTTATTAATTTATAATGCCAGCTCCTATGCGTTGATTCGTTATTTGACGTTTACTTTTCGTCGCCTTTCGGAATATTATTTCGAAATTTTTATTTAATTTGTAGACGAGTTTCATACAGTCTCTACCACGTCTAAATTGCAACTTGTTTAACCATCTTTTGTCGGTTGTATTTATAGTCTTGACCAAAGCCGTTTTTGATCCATCTTAATTTTGAAATTTTGGCGACAAATCCGCGCGCCACTAACGTCAAAATTTGGAACCTTAATTTGCCAAATTTTTAATAATTGTCTTTTTAATATTTCGAAACAATGCGTCAAATATTCTGATCATTTCAACATACGACTATTATGTTCTTAACTACTTTCTAACTAATTTATTTCCATTTTCGTTCGCCATGTCTTTTTTAGATTAGCTTTGCTTTATTTTTTTCGAATTTAAATCGGCGCAACCTATTTCTATGTTGCTGACACCTTGAATCTATTTCCTGTATCTAAATGTTTTTCTTCTGATAATTTGCACAGGCTACATTACTGATTTAACTTTGTATTTGCAGCAAAATGGATACTTCATCCCGAACTAAAGTTTTTGCCAGCTAATGTTTATTGAGGTTGTTTTTTTTCTTTAACACGTACACACATACTTTAATAGATTGTTTTTGTGTAATTGAAATTGTCTAGGAAACTGTTGCCAAAATTACGCAAACATGGTAAGTTTCTACTATTAAAACTAATAAATTACATATTTATTTACAGGGTTTGATTAAAGACATGATTCCTTTCATTTCATAACTTTATTTGTCTGGACTTTTAGTTAATTATAATTATTCAAAATAATTAGTTTCCTAAAATTGTAATTAAGAAGAAAAATAATTAATCCAGAAACATTTAGATTCATGAAAAAGAAAAAACAAAACCTACCTACACATAAAAATACAGTATATACAACAACAAAAAATACATGCACAATATACATAAAAAACATGTCATTTACATAATATAGTTTTCCAGTTAAACAAAAATAATGATAATAAAGAAAACCAAAGTGATCGCAACGTAAGTAAAATTTCGATCGATCGAATTACGTAACGCAAAACTTAAAAAAATTACAATCTCTTGTCTATTTTTATATTAAAAACAAACAGGATGTTTCGCTCACCAGAATAATAATAATAATACAAAATAACAACGAAACGCGAGTTACTCGGGAATACCTTTTCTTTGATTGGTTATACAACTTCCAACATCACTATATCGACATTGAACAATGCATCCTATTATTTTTTGTTAATATTTGAATACTTATAATTAAAGAAACTTCAACAAAAAATATTATGATTTCTTAAGAAATTTATAAAACAAAGCAAAAATAATTTTTCGATTTAGCTTTTTGCGTAAACAAAATAGAATTTACTCATTTTGTAAAATAAAATTTGCGAATTTCAACTGTAACGTTTGATTGTATTTATGTGAACACTAAATGCACCAAAAGGAGATATTTGCTCGTAAACGTGCATAAACATCCTTGATCATAGAATTGAAATAAATCTTTACCAACAAATTCAAAAGGAAAGCAACTCAAGGGCCGACGGAATAACGGACGTTGTATAAATTGGACCAAATAACTTCAATTCGCTACTAGGCGTAATTAAACAGTTTAAAATCATAAGGCAACTGTTTCTTAAACTGTTCACAAATTAAAAGATAAGAACAGAACACTCGTTAGCAAATAGACTTAATTCCTAACAGCCTAATTCAAAGGGAACATGTGTATTGATGAACGATAACGTCCAGCCGGCCTTGACTGTCTCGTCCACGGCGACTGAACGTGTGGGGTACCTTTACAATAACAAATTCAGCTTTTAAACCAATTTGGTTTTAACTTGATGAAAACTCTTAATTAATGCCCCTTTAAAATCAACTCAACTGCGTGGACCTCAAAAAACGCTGGAGATTTTGATTACGTAAGCTAGTTACAATAACCTAATCCGTATATTGGAAATGTTACCAGATTACAAGGAAAGACGAAAACATAAAGTCAAGATGTTGTTAATCTAAACACAGAGCTTGTGACCTTCCGTCGTTAAATTATGATTTATATTGATTAAATACTTTACTATCGTTAGAATTTTACTTTGCAGCTTAAAGTTGCGACCTTGGCCGTCATATTACGTTTTTAATTTGATTTAAATTGCACGTTTTTGCTTAAAATTTATTGATTGATTCCACTGATTT
This sequence comes from Abscondita cerata, assembly GCA_030710515.1. NCBI lineage: Eukaryota > Metazoa > Arthropoda > Insecta > Coleoptera > Lampyridae > Abscondita > Abscondita cerata. The sequence goes on along the minus strand of JALBCR010001556.1, from coordinate 12,109 downwards.
TTTTTGGTTACATTTTGTTTAAGACTCGAGAATTTTTGCCTCTTTTTGGAAAAAATCTTAGCACAAATTAATGCATTACTTCCTTAATTTTTTTTGTTCTTTCACGATTATATGAACAGTACGTGCTGTTTGCATAAAAAAAAACTCTCGTTGCCGTATTCAGTCAGTTGACGATCAGCTCTCCAAGCGTAAAGATGTGCGTTTCGCACGTAAAAGTTTTAGGTACTCTGTTGAAGTGTTTTATGGATATTTGACCCGGGTTTGCTTTTGGCGGTTATTCTAAAATCCTTGTTCAGAATACTAAATCATTTTGAGGTAGCTGAGTTTTGTTAGTTTGTTCACTAAGCTTATGCGGTTAGGAAAGAATTTATTCGCTATCTTTAAGCATAAAATTTGTTTTATGCTTTGTCGTAACGGCAACACCGTTGTGGTGATTGATAACGACTGCCTTCTCCAGTAAATTATTAATAAAAAGAAATTTTCATGGCGACGTGTCTTTTCTGGGCACATTTCTTAAAGAGAGTTAGTAGGACTTTCCCTTGGGTTCATACTCTTTGAAATAGCCGACAGCGCTTGCCGAGTCCGTTTCAATATAGCCGGACGACACCTTCTTCGACGACTACTGTCGAGAAGGCCCTACGGTTCTTTTTGTTTACTATCAGCAGCTATTTACATTTTTTTTTTTCGTAATTGAATTTTTGAGTAAATAAATTTTATGACGTTGCTTAAACTAATTAAATTGGCTATGATATCGAAATAAATTTTGTAGATTTGCGGAAAGGTTTCTTTTGTTTTATGTGAGTAAATTCGTATCGAAAATTGGTTTGCATTTAACTATTGATCCGGATATTAATTTTTGTGTGTGTGTGCATTAAAATTTGAATTTTAACTTTATGCAATTATGTTTCCTAAGGTTAACCTTGTGTTTATTGACCTAATAAATACAACATAATGGATGTAAATGTAAATGTTCTAGGTTACTTAAATCTTGTTAATTAGAAATCAAGTGATTAGTAAAATAACATTATAAAATTTTTAGACAAATATCAATTTCCTGTTTAGATTCTAGATTTATTTTTTTTATTATTGTTTTTCAAATGCGAATATTTATGTTTTATGTAATTGTACTTAACTTAACTTAAGGTAAGTCGAGAAAGTACCTACATCACGAATCCTCGGTAAACGGAAGCCAGAGGTTCTTCACCACGTCATCTCCGTTTGGCGCCCACCGATATATTTCTTTACGTATGTCGACCTAACGACTTTTTGACGCGTCCCAAATTAAACTCATAAAAGCAGATTTCTGCACGTAACAAACTTCGACGTCAAAATAAATTTTAAACAAAAATATACTAATTATGAAGAACATACAGGGTGTTCGTTGTTACTAAAAATCAAAGAAATAATTTTCCAAAAACAAACCACCTGGAAAAGCAGGTGACAATACGATGTGGACTTTTTATCAGAGATACTGGATATTCTATTAAACCATACCGTTTAAAAAAACTATTAAGATATCCCCGCACTCAAGATAAAGAATTGTTAATACGAACCTAAAATTTTGAGAAAATTTGATGTTTGGAAACAAAGGTAGGAAACACAATAGTTGTTATTGCTGTTTTTAATAATATAACTTTTAGTAATAATAAAGATATTCTACCAGTTGATGAATAACTAGAAAGTGCAATCGGTTTAGTAGACAATGATGACATTGAACATCCATCTCAAGTGGTATATCTATTATTCTTCCCTAATGCTAAAGATATTAAGTCGATTTTCTTTATGGTATAAGAAATGCGTCTAAAAACAGCTTGTGGACATTAAGTTTAGAAATTTATGAATTTAATTCGAGAGCAAATTTAATATTTTCAAAACAGATGCAGATGATAACAATTTTATTACAAAGGTAATTTATAACAGTGGATTTCTGGGAATTTATATTAATTGTGGTTTCCCAATGAATTGTTGGGCTTTCTCTTAGGAGTTCGGCTTCTGCGGAAGAGTCATCAATCATAACCATAGACTTTTTGTTTGCTGACGTTTCGACTGGAAAATTTGGTCTTTATTGAAGCATTTAAAGTTATTGGTCAACTGGGTGACAGCTCAAATGCAGTAAGCACCTACATAATTGCTAACATATAATATAACAACATTTTTACGCACGTTTAGCACACTATACTTTTTCTATGATCATGTCTTTAACCATAAGTTAATAAACATAAAAATTGAGGTAAATAAATTTATGAGTTTCACGTTTTAGATAAGAAACAAGAAAGAAGTTGTTTGTAAAACCCAGCTATTTATAAATTGTTTCGATGTGTTTATTTATTCTGTATGGTACATTTTAAATATTGTATGGTGATGTGAGTGTTATGTATGGTGCCCCAGAAGATCAGTATAAACCTGTATAGTGTACTGACGTGTCCAATTGTGGATCAGGTTCGTCTTGGCAAATCATTTGCTTCAAAGTTTAGGAAAACCGCTAAAACCTAAATACGTTGAAATTAAAAATGAATTAACTCTTATGACAGCAGTTCAAAAATAAATATCATAAAAATAGCATTGTACTTCACACAGCGGTGTAAGAAATCAAATTTCACACATTTTCATTAATGTAAATGTAACATATTACAATCTAAGGCAATTAAAAATGCATTCAAAATTTTGTTTGAAAAAGATGAAAATGACAACTGGATTTTTGAAAAATTTTTTTTCTTTCATTACTTTTGTGTAACTAATATTATTGGAGATACTGTTAAATCAAATTTATTTGAAAAAAATGTGCAAAATGAATACTTCTAACAATTCGAAAATATATGTAGGTTAACATCCTTTTGGTTCGACAGACATACTATGTACGACAAAGTCAAACCAGTAGTTCTTTTTTTGATACCGTGTTTACATCTCAACGCCTCTAGACAGAAAATTATTTTTCTTTATTATAACGTACTAGTATAAGTTTAACTTGTCGGAAAAGGTAAACAATAGGGTGTTAAAATATTTGGATTGGAAACCGTTGCATAACTATATGTACATGGAGTAAAACTTCTATTTAAAGCGAATTTTTCTCTGCCAGTGAATTTTCCCCATTGCCCATTTTTCTTGTCGACCAGTTGTCTTGAAGAGTTGTAGTCCTGATGGCCAGATGTCTAGGCGAGTTGTTCCATTCTGTTGTAGCATATCTTCTACCGGCGAGTGTAATTAGATGATTATAATAAATTTTATGAACTTCTACCAAATTAAACAAAACAAATTAAGATTAAACAACTATATATTGATAATTGGAGATTTCAATTTGCCATATACTTGTGCAGAAGTTCAAGATAAATTTAATGAGAAAATATTTCTACTACAAAATTTTTTGTTGATTAGTATAAATGAAAACAGGTCAATGAATAAAACCGGAAAACACACCAAAACAGCACCAAAAACTGTACTTGGACACCTGTTTCAATAGCTGCTTATCATCATCAGCAAACTGATACTCTACTATTGAAACACGTGTCCGAGTATACTTTTTTTTGGTGCAGGTTTTGGTGTTTTCCCGTTCGTTAAAATAGAGGCTGAAGTTTAGAGTTCCAATTGTTTGAGGCCAATGAAGTTAAAATAGCTCTTTGATTTGGTAGTAACAAATATGAAAAACATTAGTGTTCAAAGAGACGAATGGTCATTAGTAAAAGAATATAATTACCATTCAGGATTGAGTACTGTTGTTAAAACAAACATATCTGATTAAACCAAAACACTTATGTTTTTTCTTAAGATGTATTATAATCATAAAATTCATCAGATATTTATAATGGTGTTGATATGTTCTATAAAGTTATTAAGCATGTTTTTTAGGGATTGAGTTCTACTAACTAGTTCTCTAAGCAAATTATCAACAAACGGTGTTTTTAGTTTCCGAGAGAATAAGGAAATTTTTGTTAGGTTGGTATTAGCTGACAAAAACAAATTGTCGGGCTGTCGGCAGGACAGTGCTACTACCTCAATTTTTTTGTAAACACAAAGAACTAAGCAGCTGTGAAATTTATCTATTTGTGAATTATTACTACAGTTACTCGTTACAAAAAATAATATACCTAACTTTTTTTGAGAAGAAATTTCCTGAACTTGTTAGGTAAATAACTATTATCAACATAATCTTAAGAAACTTAGAAGAGAATCTAAATATGAGATTAAACGAGTGTATAGTGAATATATAGGTTGTTAGTAGTACGTACAATTTTCTAGAAAATTCTTCAAGTTGATTTCTAGTAATCCAAATTGATTTAATCGAATCTGAAGATTTAAATTGGCCAACAAGTTTATGATATTTATTCAGTAATTTATTGCCCAACAAACAAATTTTGAGGAAAATCTTTCCAATTCCAGTCGCTACGTCAATAAATTGTTAACTTAATAAATAAATGCCTTTTAACTGAAGAAGAAATTTAGGTTAATGTTCTCGACGCGTTGAAAAGAATAGGAGCATTACCAATATGAATTAAACGATTGTTTGTAAAACTTTATCTACGTCACTAATGCTGCTCAAATAATACATGCGACTAAACTTTAGCAGGGGTGTAGGTAGTCGGATCATCTAATATGCTATTTCTCGGTGTTTGCATACGTACATTAGTATCAAGAAACCGATTTTGCTTTCTTTCCTCAATGACTATTGATGACATAGTCAAAACAGGCTTGTAAGGCATACAATTTACCAGTTAGAGACGTTTAAAAATTATTGTTGACAGTTGCTAAAATTTATAATTGATTTTAAAATTGCTTTGCGGTGTACATATTTTCTTTCTTAAACATTGATTTTTCCTAAAACAAATAGGTTTTTTTTTACTTTTACCTTTATTTGTCGAGCAAAATGTTTTATACCAGCCGGTTACTTTTCGATATCTTTTTACATATATGGACGATGTGAAATTCTATGTGCAAAACTTTGTTTATGTTATATGTAGTGGATGTCAAAGCGGTTAAGTATTAAGTTTTATATCCAATTATCACAGATAAGGCTTAAATCTCGCTGAAGTCCCATATGGTTGCAAGACTACTTAAGTACGGCTTTTTCTGGAAGTTGAAGAGTGGAAAAATTATGGTCTTTATGTTTTCAATAAACATCTCATTGATGATCCAACAATAGAAGTCCCGGGCTTTGATCAAAAAAGAAAAAATTTGATCAAAAGTAAATCGCATAAATAAAGGCCAGTCAAAATGCAACTCTATGTTGTTTAAAATGATTGTCAATTAACGAAGTTTAAAAGGAGGGTTTCCAAACATTCATAATTTAACGGATGAAGCAATATTATGGCTTACGAATCTGAAGGACATCCGAAGTTCAGCAATATTTTGTATTCTTGTCTGATTATCTGTTTTTCCATTATTTTGTTTTGCTATTTCTTTTATCTTTCTATTTTTTTTTTCGTCATTGTCGTGACTGGCGCTTGGACCGGTCCATTATATGTCGTCATGCAATGGCTGTGCTGTTATATTTTATGTTCTTATTTACCTTCTATAATGTTTACACACTTAATTAATATTATTACATGTGAATACTAGGGTGGGTAAGGGTTGGCATGTTTAGTTTTAGTGGTTTTCCTAAACCTTGAAGTAAATGCTTTGCCAAGACGAACCACAATCCACTATTGCACACAGTTTCGTCACCACACTATACTATAAGTTTATACTGATCTTCTGGGGCACCATACATAACACTTACATCACAATGCAATATTTGTATAATGTACCATACGAATAAATAAATAAACGGATAAGTAGATTTAACATCAATTTCTAAAGTATCTACCGATTTTGTATCCAGCCCACTGAAGTTGTTTTAATCCTCCGCTAGTGGTTATCAAAGAAATTAAGAAAGTTAGACGTCATTGTTGGTTCTAAAAAGCTCGTTTTCTGCGTTCAGTAACTTAGGAAGAACCTTTATTTTTTAGTATTTAAAAGTGCTTTGTGATTGAAGCAATTTACAGGTCGAATAAGATGAAATATTGTTTTACCTTCAAGCGGATCGAAAATGTTGACTTTTTATTTTTATAGAAACCGTTGAAATGACTATTTTTCTAGTCGTAGCTTGAAATACTTCAAATCTTAAAAATTTAAATATCCATGGTCGGCTCGACCAAGCTAAAATATACGATCATTGGAAAACATTTATAAAATTTAAAATCACACTTTATTTATCAGAATTTACACTTACTATTTAATAATTGAATTATCTAATAAAAATGACTTAAAAAAGCAAAATAACGAAATTATTAACGAATATTACTACGGTGTTTAACACGATCGTTGCTAAAACAAAACGCAACGCATGCAGCAAAAATAAAAGCATCGTATGTACAAAGATTCAACTCGCTATTGTCAAACTGGCACTCATTCCCCGAAAGAATCTGTTTCAGCACCTGTTATGTTAATAAACTAGTTATTAAACAACTTATTTACATCATAACAAATTAATGATATATAATGAACAATGGTAATAATACAATTAATGCGTTTCAATTAAGAACATGCGACGGATAACAAAATGCAATTTTATTTATAGATATGCTGACAACTTATGATAAGGGTACAGTGTGTACACTCGTGCATTTTTTTAATTTGTAATTGTAATTTACGTGTATAGATTACAGCATAAATGAATTTAAATATTTTCTGTTAGACATCAATATTCAGTTTGCATGTCTTAATCTAACTTAATCCACCCTTTCAAAACCATTGGTCCAAGTTAAATTAAAAAAATTCACTCATTTTGATGTGTATCTACTAGTAAATAATTAAGAGTTAGTTTAACGCATTATTATTTAAATTAAATTTGAGAAATTTTTTTTTATTGGAATCGATTGTGTTCACTTACAACCTTAAGTATAATAATTTTTTTAACATAATATGTAACACCAAAGTGGCATATACTATAATGTATTTTGCACTCGACATTAACTATGATTAAGTATACACAACATAAAACGTTACTTAAAACTACATTTGTACAAAATGCTGATAAATTATGTACATATTAGTTAAGTAACACTAAAATACACTTCAACAACTTATATTTTAGGTAGTCTTTCGTATATTTCGTAATAATTTCATTGGTGTATGAACAATTCAGTGAAAATATATTAGGACATAAGTATCGTGAATCGACGATGTGTGTAATTTTTACAATACTTACTCTGTTTTTGCACATCACTTTCGCAATAAAAATAACGAATTTTTTTGACACCTAATGGTGACATATTGGCAAATTGTATTGCGCACTTCAAAACGAATGTTTGACACTGAATCAACATTGTTTTACATATATTTAACAACTATAATTACTTAACAAATAGCATAGAAAATCCACAAATAAAAATAAAACCCCGAAAAAAGTTATTAAAGGGAAACAGCAATATCAACAAAGAAAACTACATATTTTAAGGAAATAATTTGAATTCATTATTTAGAAGTGTTGGATTTGTTTTTTCCTAAACAGTAACACATGAGTTTAAAAAGCAAGTTTCTTTTAATAGTGAAAATGGAGATGTATCTAGTATATTTAAGATAATGTGGAATAATAACATAACCATTATTGTGTAACGGTATTATTTCGCAAATAATTGATTTATGGACCAACTTCTCCTCACAGTGTAGGCAGCCGTGTTTATGCTTATGCATTTTTATATTAAACAAAGTTTTCAGGGGACTTTGGCTGTTTATTAAACTGTCAGTTCCGATGATGTGTCCGCATTTGCAAAAGTTACATCTCATTTTCTTTTACCGACTGCTTCAAAAGGGTGCATGGAAAATGCTATCAAAAAAATTAAACAATGCTTTGTAATATTGATTGAAGTAAAATTATCCCATTCTAATTAGGGAATAAGTCTTTGACTACAGTTCCTGTGTGAGCATATCTTTTGTTACTTTCCTTGATTTTAATAAAATATTTGGCTTTTACATGTTTCTATTAATTGCAGGCACCTTTTTTTGTTTGGTTCTTTGTGGGTTTTCCTTTTGGCTTATTCTGCTAGTTACTGCAGACGTACTCCGTTTTAATTAGTCAATGGATATTTGATTATGGTTATGCTGGCAAAGTGATAATAATCCGAAAATTATAAAATATCAAAGTGATTCTGGTATTATCACCACCGTGGGAACTTCAATCTACTTTCAAACCGCCTTTGGGTCAAGGCCACCACCCAAGATAAGCTGTTTATCTGGTTCTTTGTAAGCAGCCTAGCAACTGTTATCAACGGAGTCTATTTTGGCTTTTTGTTTTTTCTTTTGTTAGATAATAAAATATTAGATTTGGATATGGACCTGTCACATCTGCCGAGTAACTGTTGAACACCGAAAACTTCCTAGTTATACCAGCTAAGTTAATTCTTTTATGCATGTCATTCATAAATTTTGTCGCGTCCTATGTATACGTACCGTGGTCGTGAGTTTAGCAAACGTACCTTTTTGCGCTGTATAAATACTTTTGTGAACTAGAAAGATCTTTCAAGTACCTGATTAATTTTGTGCGCTTTGAATATGATCTAAATAATCGGCCAAGGTCCGGTACTCTCCGTAATTGTTGTTAAATATCATATTTTGAAACAATATTTGTCACGTGAATTACTTGCAGGGATTAATCGGTGTTATGACTGCCAACATTCGCTAACCTATTTGGGGCGTTTGTGCCTCAAATTTGTATTCATGTTTTAACTCACTCTTGTGAATTATTATTATTTAATAACTATATGTTGCTATCCATTCTAAAATGATATTATCTACTGCTGTCTCTATGTGTTTCTCTGTAGTGTTAATTGAACTCTAGTCGCTATAACAATATACATATTTCTATTCAAGTACGGTTTGTTTCTGTGTCTACGAGTTCCTAGTGGCTCTAGATATTTCTTTATACGTAATCATAGGTGGCGCCTTATAAATTTGAGCAGTGTAGAGGCCTCTTCATTTCAAACGATTCTTAATCAACCCACGACCACCTCCGACTAAAAGGAGGCTGCCGGAACAGGCCTTTAGCACTGCTATATTTTTGGAGTTTGTTTACATATAAACTGTAACACTTCGTTAAATTTTTTGTTATTTTTTTTATTTTATTTTCGTAAGGTACATTATACAAATATTGTATTGTGATGTAAGTGTTATGTATGGTGCCCCAGAACATCAGTATCAACCTGTATAGTGTAAAGCACAAAACCGTGTTCAATAGTGGATTAGTTCGTCTTGGCAAAGTATTTGTTTCAATGTTTAGAAAACCACTAAAACCTAAACATGCAACCCTTACCTACCTTAGTATTACATGTAATAATATTAATTGTGTAAACATTATAGAAGGTGCAAATAAGAACATAAAATTTAACAGCACAGCCATTGCATGACGACATATAATGGATTTGGTCCAAGCGCCAGTCACGACAATCACTGGTACATATTTAATTTTTTTGTTTGTTTACAAATAAACTGTAGCAACTGTATTAATTTATGCAAATCAGAGTGGTATTAAAATATTGAAAAGCGATCTGTTACAAACAGAAAATAAATGCGGTAAGGAATTTAAAAATTTTGGAAGAACAAAGTTGCTTCGATGTCACACCAATCACTTTTAAAAAAATTATTCATAGCTTCAATCAATGTTTGGTTGTACTTATTATGCTGCGGCCTAAAGATCCTGGTGTAATAAAGATGAGATACACTTTAAGTATCAATTTCATTATAGAATTGCTAAAAACAGCTTTTCAACGCATTAGTTACTAAATATACAGAAACGCAGAAGGCCTTACTAAATATTAATAAATCATTGAATAGGTATTTCTGGCAAAGTATATGGAGCATTATTAATTTTTGAAAGCTTCTGACATATTTTATTATAATGATTTTGTTTGGATACAAACTGAACCTTTGAAAAACCGTTACTAGCAAAAATATTTGTCCCATTTAGTATAGAAGTTTGGATAATGATATTTTGTAGTTTTAATCATAACCATTATTGTCTGGTGCCTAGTTTTACTTATAATGAAAAATAATTTAAATTGCAGGGAATTGTTTGGGGTTTGTTTTTAATGGCCAATATCTTGACTGCTTTCAATTTTTAAGAATTCCAAATATAATACTTTTGAGAATTCTTCTGATATCATATTTACTTTATATTATTCATATGCATACTGCCTATACTTCAGATGGCTATAATCAACGATATGGTTATTCCAAAAGTTTGAAGGTCTAATAAAGTCCATTCAAGAATTAGTAGATTCAGATTTACCTATAATTATGCACAAATTTAGCAAACATTACTTTAAAAAGAGATTTTGAAAATTTTACTCTTCTCCGTAAGATTCAAAATAAAATAATTACAATCTGATGACTACTCTCCTACACATTACTTAATCAGGAGGAAAGTTATTTTTTAGTTTTTCCAAAATCAGCATATTTTTTACAATTTGAAAGACAGTAGCTACGTACTAAAAATGAAAAATTTCAATCTAATCAGATCATAATCTCATACTTTGTAATATTGACTTCAATACCCCTGTTATTACGCCTATTAAGAAAAGTTTTAGAAACTATAAAAACATTAATTTAGAACTATACAAATATAGATCTCAATAGCATACATTGGGGTCTAATATATGAATTAACTACGATTGATGAAAAGACAGCATTTCTAACTAATAATCTCAGGTACTTACTTGTCATCATCTTCATGCCCTTTAAATATTAGTTTGTTTCACTGAATGAAAAAGAAATTAGCCTTACTTGTGATTACAGATATCAAACTTTAATATCACTAAGAAACAACCATATAAAAGCCAAACACACTAAACAACTGTGTCATTCTTGAACAATATAAGTCTCTACGTAATTATAATAACCTTGTTATAAAGAAAGAGAAAAGCTATTTAGAGCACTGCTTTAAAAATCCTCCCAAAATCAATGTGGCAAGAACTCAAAAATTGGAAGATTTGTGGACGAGATCATAACCCTCTACCTTCTGCTTTGCAAAATGTTGAGGAAATAAATTTATTTTTCCAATATTTTAATCTGCATCTACTAGCGACTCTAAGAATTTAATAAAATACTATAATAGAAACATTCTTTATAACTCTTACCAATAAATTTACATTTTACCCCAGTTTCTGACTGATTGAAGAAGACTATTTCTAGCATTAAACGGCACTGCTGGAGCAGACGTCATTGATATTAATTTGATTAACTTAAGGTTTCAATTATTTTGCCTCATATAACTCACATCATCAACTCATGCCTTGAGAAAAGTACCTCTCCTACTGAAACAGGCACTTGTTACCCCTTGTCCCGAAAAAGAAAACCCTAAATTTTTTTCAGAATTGGCATCATTAGTATTCTACCTACAATCTCTAAAATTTTAGAAAAATTATAAACACAACAACTTTTTAAATTGAAATAAAATCTTACCTAAACATCAGTCTGGTTTTAGACTTATCATAGTTGTACTACATCTTTTATTATGTGTTACAGATGACACATATCACATCGATAAAGGTAACATAGTGGCCTTAATTTTATTAGACTTAGTAAAGAATTTTGACACGATTAACCATGGCCTTTTGCTTATCCTTTATTATATTGGAATTGATTCCAAACCTCTAGCTTTCTTTTCGTGTTACTTACGTACAGTTTCGTCCCCTATTGTAATAAATTCAGGAGGTTCAGGGTTTTATATTATGACCTACATTATTCTCTATTTTACACAGCATTTTATATAATTCAATACTCCATTGTCAGTATCACCTCTATGCGGATGATACCAGTTATATCTTTGCGTTCAAGCCTGATGATATCTAAACTATAAAATAAATACTGACTTAAATAATTTTATTTGTATCATCCCTGAACCATTCGCTTCAAATAAATGCGAACAAAACTTGTTATATGTTATTTAGCGGAAAAAAAGCAATTTGATTGCACCAGATCTTTGTATTGGTGACATGTCGCTAAACTAGCAGATAACGCACGAAACTTGGGGTTTACAAGGATAAAAATTTGCGTTTTAAACATCATATAACAAAACTTATTCAGCAGTCGTACGGAGCTTTAAAACTTTTATAGCAATACGTAACTGAACGAAGCACAACAG
>JALBCR010001555.1:0-68138 GCA_030710515.1 Abscondita cerata | reverse complement strand
CGATAGCAGAGAGAAGTCTAAAGTTGAATCTGATTGAGCCTGATCTTTTGAATGATTGCTGATTTCCATGATCTCACCTATTATCTAATTGAAGAAGAGAGGTGAAAAAATAACAAAATTCACAAAAACCACGGCTAACGTAGAAATGTGTTTTTGCTTTATTGAACGATCGCGCTCATATTAAACCACAAAAATTACATGATAATATGGCTCTTTGTTCAAACGATAGCGAATAGCTGAGATTCTGGTTGATTATTTAAAGAAATTTCACTATTTAATCAGCAATTTTGAAAATATAAAAGAAGTGGTTTTGTAGTTCATAAACAGTATAGTTATAATCTAGCTGTGGACTTTCTAACGTTTTTACGATTCTTAGTTCATATAGTCGCGTGTAGTGTTAGTTGCATATCAATAAGGAAAATTATTGGTATGACGAACGTATACGTTGGAACATGGAAGTAGATCATTCGATTTCTAATTTGGTTTCAATTATTTCCTTACATTTTCGAAAAAAATGGATCCCTTGAAACTTCTCGTCGTTCCAATCTGACGCCGTCAAGGACCGGAATTTTTGAAAAATTTTCTCAGATCCCATTCGAGATCGGAAAGTGTAATCTGCTGAATATTTTTCGGAAATAAAAAATTAGTGTCGGAATTAATAAAACTTATATTTGATTAAGAATCATTAATTCCATAAATTCATTCATTTCAGTTTAATGTATTTAAGATATTATAATGCCGCATAATCGAAGAAACTATCTGTTTTTTGGTCTGCAATTTTCTGAATAAAAAATTATTTATCTCGAATCTAACCTCAATAACGTATTTCATCTTTAATTATACATTTTCTTTTTTTTTTTTTGTATTTAAAACTTTTATCTTAAATTTTTTTTTATTTTTATACGAAAACCGGTGTAGATAGGTATAAGTAAATATTCAGAAAAAATTATCACTAAGAAATTGCGATTCTAAAAACTGAATAATATACAGGGTGTTTCATTAAATATTACTAAGTTTTTACTACTTTTGAGTAGAAACGGCAACACCGTCAAAATGAAAATATTTTAGAAAGATAGATCGTGTCTATTTATGGCAGTAGCCAAATTTTCAGATTACTCCTATGCCCCGTTTTCCATAAACGTCTAATCTACCATCGACTATCGATGACCCTGTATAATTTACACACCGGGTGCAACTTCAAATTATAATGATTACTATTGTAATCAAAAGAGAATTTTAGTCATGACGTCACTAATCTTTAAAGATGTACAACTTCTTAATATTTAATTAAGTAATTGTACTAATTGTACTTTTAACATTGATTATAAAATTCGTATTAATGCTTTTAATATAAATAATAATAACTTGAATTAAATCTTGTCTGATACTTATTTATACAATGCTTTACCTCTTTTAGAAATCGTCAAACGTAAGTATTGTTATTGTTACAATCGTAGAAAAATTGTATGTGTATTTCGAGCGCATAAGCAATTGCCGACCTCGCTGAATTGTCGCGCTCCGCCTCCGGCGTCGTGTGCCAAACTCTTAGTTCGCTCGGCAATCGCTTACTTTGCTCACTTAATACACTGACTTAAATAACGTTTTTCATTTTCAATTGTTCACTGTATTTTCCTTTATTTGTATTATTATTAATTTATTTATTGCGCGTGATTCTCAGTAAAGCGAAATGAGTGTTGCCGTAAAACGACAACCACCAATTGCCGCAAACAAATAAAATGTGGACCACGATTGGATGATAAATAAATGCTTTTTCACCTTTCTTTTGAATTGTTTACTTTTAAACACTTTTGATGTCGGCAGAGATTAATAGTCTAGTTTAAAAAATGCTGCATACTACAAGACGTATTGCTGGAGAAACGTAACTTATCAAAGTCGATCCCACAAAAAAGCACCTTTCATAACGTAGATATCAGATATTGTTGCAAAAAATCGTCCCTTACTATTTACCAAAACTTCATCGAAAGTCAGAATAAGCTATGGGAGTGCTCAAAACCTCCTCTCTGAACTGTTCAACTATGTCTGCTAGGCGGATCCTCACCCAAGAATTAAAAATCAAGATATTAAGTTTTTCAGAAGCACCTGTAGAATATAGAGGAGGAAAGAGATTTTTGGTGTCCATTGTGACCTGTGATGAAACGTGGGTGCAGCATTAGTCTCCAGAATAGAAATAATTGAGTGTGGGTAAAATGTGAGGTCAGGACAGGACGTGAATAGCTCCTGGAATTGATTATTGGGTTAGGAGCCCTAACTTAAGACTCTAGTGCTTTATTAATCGTTGAACAACCTCGAACAGTATGTATTTCAATATAACCGTGGACAACTTGCAAAATCTTTTAGGCAATCCGAAAGACCCAATAGAAATGTGTGATAAATAGAAAATATATAAAATTAATTGTAAAGACTGTAACCAAGTATATATAGGGCAAACCAAGAGACTTATTAAAACTCGTTTTAAAGAGCACTTAGCTCATGTCAAATATCATCGCACAGATAGGTCCAATGTTGCCGTGCATACGCTTGAAAATGGCCATAGAGTAGGCGACATTGAATTAATTAAGAGGGTAGATAATAAAAACAAACTTGATTCTTGTGAAAGTGTAGGAATTTTTAAAAACAGAAATTTGCTTATGAATTATGATGATAACGGTCCATTAGGATTTTCGGAATTATTTAAGCTTATCTAAGAATCAATTAAGTGTGTTTGGTGTTTTTCTGTTTGTTAAATAGACGCTGCAGTTTAGTGTTCCACTCCTTTGATGGAGGTGTCTTGATCTTAAATGAAGAATATGCTGGTAAATTAGTACTTGTGCACTGAGAAGATGATTAGAAAAATTATCTTCAAAGCCTTATTGACTACTGTAGCAGTTTTTATGACAGAAAAAATTAACGGTTTCGCCCAAAACATTTTTTTCTGTAAATTTAAAAATTATAAAATTTTAAACTCAAAACCCAACAATTTGTTGCAATCAGTGGCGGCCTTGTCCATATGGTCATTTGGTCCAATGACCTCCCAAAATTTCGACTAATATATAAAAAAATATTCATTATTACTTGTTTAATTAAAATAAGTAATTAAGTCGCAAGTACAATAACTAAAAATTGATTGGCCGTCGTTCGTAATTCATCCTCTTCCAACCTTGGGCTGGCGGTGCGAATTGTCCTCATTGAATTAGATCTATTCGAAAAAATAAAAAGCAATGCAGCACCCGAATAACGCCTGAACGTCCGAAACAATAATTCAACTTTGGGTCATGAGCCGGATCCGCAGTATACGTTGACTTCGTATAGGGTCTAGTTACAACTACGCGCTCGATTTTTGATTCCGATTTTCGCGTGTTTTAAATCAATTTAAGAATTTATATTGAAAAAGGTTTACTGTTGTTATCTAGTTTTTTGTATTTTTTTCCAAAATACTATTTTTGATTCCCTCTGCCTGTGCATTGCGCTATAATAGCAAAATGTCGGTAGTGCAAAATTAAACAACTAAAAAGTGCTAACAAAATATAATTTTACAAAATTAGTTGAGTTCAAAGCTAATGGTCTTCCGCCAGATCTAAGTTTACGACAAACTAGCAAAGACAAAAATTTTAATTTTAATTTTTTTTTTTTTTTAAATATTTTTTTTTTTTTTTTTATTTTTTTTTTTTTTTTTTTTTTTTTTTTTTTTTTTTTTTTTTTTTTTTTTTTTTTTTTTTTTTTTTTTTTTTTTTTTTTTTTTTTTTTTTTTTTTTTTTTTTTTTTATTTTTTTTTTTTTTTTTTTTTTTTTTTTTTTTTTTTTTTTTTTTTTTTTTTTTTTTTTTTTTTTTTTTTTTTTTTTTTTTTTTTTTTTTTTTTTTTTTTTTTTTTTTTTTTTTTTTTTTTTTTTTTTTTTTTTTTTTTTTTTTTTTTTTTTTTTTTTTTTTTTTTTTTTTTTTTTTTTTTTTTTTTTTTTTTTTTTTTTTTTTTTTTTTTTTTTTTTTTTTTTTTTTTTTTTTTTTTTTTTTTTTTTTTTTTTTTTTATAATTATTTTTTATTTTTTTTATTTTTTTTTTTTTTTTATTATTTTTTATATTTTTATTTATTTTTTTTTTTATAAAAATTTATTTTTTTATTTTTAAATTTTATTAAATAAAAAAAAAAAAAAAAATATATAAAATTAAATAAATTTAAAAAAAGGTGTTTATTTGGGGGGGTAATATTAGTTTTTTTTTTATATTTTTTTTTTTTTATTTTTTTTTTTAATTTTTTAAAAAAAAAAAAAATAAAAAAAAAAAAAAAAAATAAAAAAAAAAAAAAAAAAAAAAAAAAAAAAAAAAAAAAAAAAAAAAAAAAAAAAAAAAAAAATTAAAAAAAAAAAAAAAATAATAATATTTAAAAAAAAAAAAAAAAAAAAAAAAAAAAAAAAAAAAAAAAAAAAAAAAAAAAAAAAAAAAAAAAAAAAAAAAAAAAAAATAGGGAAAAAAAAAATTTCACTGTGTTTTTGAGAGATTTATATTTTTTTATTTTATAAATTTTTTATTAAATTTTTTTTTTTATTATAAAAAAAAAGAAAAAACAAGTGATAAAAAAAAAAAAAAAAAAAAAAAAAAAAAAAAAAAAAAAAAAAAAAAAAAATTTTTTAAAAAGAAAAAATTATTAAAAAATATACAAAATAAAAGATATCACTCTTCTCGATGAATACTTAGTTGCATGCAATGCAAACAAACATACCTAGATGATTTTGCTATCAAATATGCTACATTTTTAGCCAAAATATTTAACTATTTTCAATTCGTTTTTCAAATTTTTCTCTATCTAGACGTTTATATCGGATGATTAAATAAACGCCCAACTTTCATAGCGATCTTTGTTTAGAGAGTTATTCTGAAATTTTCAACATTGTCAATATTTACAAAAAACTTTGAAGATTAACTTTGTATATACAACCGAAATAAACCAGATAATCGTTTAACTATAACCACTTACATCCGATGTAATTGTTAATAATAAATATTAGGTTCTTCAATCAACCCAATTGTTTTCAATTCTAGTGTTGTATAAACAAATTTTCACTCACAGGTAATTTTCTTTTTATCTTTTTTTAAATATTTATTTAAAATGCATAGGCGTAATAACTTCTTGTTATTTAATAATAATTGACGTGGGTTTCACTTGTATTAATGGCGAAGATTTGAATTCGTGTTGGTGTTTGATTTTTAGTCTTCATTTTAAATACGCGTGGGTGATTGGGGAACGTGTGTTTAATGTTATTAATGTTACTACACAAAGACAAGGCATTCTTTTTTAATCATGCAATAAATATTTTTATGGATAATATTTTTTTTATGATCATCATGGTTGATTGTAATTTATTCACGATTCGATCTTTCTTTTTTATCAATGTAAGCTGAGGTGTTGAATATACTATTAATAATATGTTATAGAAAGTTTATCCGTTCCATCTCCACAATAAAGCGCACAATATCCCACTTGCGATCTCTTTTAAATGTGAACGTTTTGGTGAATAATCCACACCTAAGGTATTTAGGTGTAACACAGAATGGAATTTTCTTTGCGTAGGAACAATATTCAATTATAAGTTTTGAGGATGAACAGTCCAATTAATGTAGAGATTTGACTTAAAAAAAACATAATAAAAATTTTAGCTACAGTTATGGCAAACTCAAATCATCGTCCAAGTTATAGTATAGCTTATTTGAATTTGATGTTTTTAACCAGTCAATTAAGTGAAGGGTTATTTCGGGATTAAAATCGTACTTTTCTACGTCAATACGTAAATAACTATTATATTTCATACAATTGTGAAATTTAGAATGGTATATTCTGTAACAAAGTTCGAATGAAAATCTGAGCGTTAGGAATCACGACTATCGCGAATTATCATTCTTACCGTGTAACCGACTATATACTCTTTCTCCATGAACAAAGGTCTGAAATAAAATTATTATCTGCTTGACGAATCTATTACCTCAATGACAGTCAATCGTACAGGCCTATAGGTGTGCCAGAATATGTTTCAATCCGAAGAGTGATAATGTTATTGGTCGCGGAAAAAAACAAACAGTGTGAAGGTGAACAATAATTTAGGTAAGGTTTCCAATTTTTTTTCTGATAATTGCCGACGTTAAAATGTTAACCTTTTTTTTGAATATTAATTGAGCTCATCATTTGATGGCTAAAAAAAGTTAACTCTCAACTCAAGCCCTCACATTTAAGTAAGAATTGGAGTACTTCGTAAATAATTGTGACTATTCCATTCATCATTTGTAAAAAATAGACCAATAAAATCCAACTTTACACATTTATTACCATGGTTTCAAAGAATTCCACCGGATATATGGACTTGTATCGAATATACTACTAGTGGTCCCAGCAAATATTCTTAACAAATAGATATTCGATAATACTTTGACCTCTCGTGGTGTTATATATGAAAGTATTGTTTTGTTAAGTAAGAAAAATCTAGGTATACGGCCCACCATCATGATAAGACATGTTGTTTCCTAACCATATAAAAAAATAATTGCACCTAGAAAAATTGGAAACAAAAATCTCCAAAAGGATCAAATTAAATCGGAATAACATTAAATTTCAAATACAAAACAACAGACAAATAGAATTCAGATACTCGTGGCGGTTGAGGTTTTGTAAAAACGAGGTACCTAATGAAGAAAGTTTACCTTTAAATTACTTACTTTTGAGGTTGTTAACAAGAATATTCTTAGCTACCTGCTTGTCATAATTAGTGTTAGACGACCTAGCGGATTACTATTTGCCGACTTGTCAAAAGGACACTTAAGTAAATTTCTAAGAAAATTTATGATCGTGTTAACAGGTAAATCAACAACAAGTTAGATACCCACGTGTACTTACACGTAAATTTTAAGATAAAAATGCAAACGAAACGAAACTACAGAAGAAAATGTAAATTTAACCTGAATGTACAACGTATTGCCGTTTTCTTTGATATGTTTATGATAACTATTTACATTCTGCCTCTCACCGGGGAAGACCAATTAAAATTTGTCCAAGAGAAAAAAAAAGTTAATAAAACCGCTCCTTAACGTCTAACGGTAAATAAAATAGTAATTGTGGTTAATTATTAGAGATTTGTTTAAAAAAACAATTCCCAAGTTTGCATAAATTTATGCGTCGATCATTAGGATGTAATTAGATGTCATTGGTTATTTGGTTATTTCGGTAAAATTCAAAGACTATAGCATTTTACTGAGGGTAAAGTTACTATGTAATTGTATTACTCGGTTGAGTTGATCACTGGAACCTTTTCTAAATACTGCAAAATGGGTTTTTACCTGATACCACAAAGGGGTGTTAAATTTGCTTATAGGATTTGTTAAGATAGAAGTGTGATGTTTCAAGAAACATTTTCATTTTTAGATAAAACTTAAAATATTACTTTTATAACTGTAATATGCAAATATGTAGAAAAATCTTACCTAAATTTGAAGTGAAGTGTGCTTAAGTATGTACCTGAAAAAGACAAAAGTATATATTTTGTTTTTGTTCTGTTTGCACAATCCTACATTTTTTAAAATGCCTAACTTGATTTTTTAATTTAAATAGATATCCATGCATATAATTAAATTTTTTAATTTTGTCTAGCTAGTGATATCCATAAAGTTTCTATTACAGCGTTATGGCAAACCGAATAAAACGCCGTGGAAAAAAAACCGGTGAAAAAACCGCGAAAAAAAGGCACCGGAAAGAAAAACCGAGAGAAAAAAGCCGGAGGAAAAGAAGGCGCATCAAGTGATCGGTTGTGTTAAAAATGATGCCAGAGTTAATTACTTATTACGATATAATGACTATGATAATAATAATAACAACAGTAATAGCAATAGTAATAACGTTTGTTAATTTAACAGACAATTATTTATTTATTTTATTTATTCGTATGGTACATTACACAAATATTGTATTGTGATGTAAGTGTTATGTATGGTGCCCCAGAAGATCAGTATAAACCTGTACAGTGTGGTGACGAAACCGGGTACAATAGAATTGGTTCGTCTTGGCAAACCATTTGCTTCACGGTTTAAGAAAACCACTAAAACCTAAACATGCCAACAGACAATAAGTGTACCAAAAAGAAAACGTAACAGTAAGTACCTTTATCTTTATTTAATTGGGATATTTTATCTTTAATTATAGTTAAAATAGTGTATGTAAGTATACCATAAATGAGGACATAAACTACATGGTTAATTATGTGATGGATTTGAAAATTTTTGGTGTAGTTTCTCAAGATTATTATTATGAAAATTATAGTATGGCCTTCAGATTATTTCTAAAGAATCTACAATCATGTACATTTTTATAGGCATCGTCCACCGGCTTTCTTTTTTTATAGGCTTTTTCCGAGGTTTTTTCCGTCAACTTTTTCTTCCGCGGATTTTATATATGCTTTTATATGCTCACCCGAAACTATTTTTATTAATTTTGCAATTAATTATAATTAAATACATGTTAATAAAATTCTTTTTCAATTTTATTAAGACAGCTTTAATACTATTATAGTTTTCTGTTCAAACGCAAAATGCATCATATTGATATCATTCTATTTAAAAAACTGAAACTACAGAGAATTCAAAATTCATTATATCGTAAACTATTATCCAAATATTCAATATATGTTAAAGGAGCATCTTTGTATTTTCCAAATTTGCAAGCGCAGTTGCCTACGTTTCGCCAATTGTCATAAATAAGGATCTATATCTGAGCAAAAACTTGAAACAAGCAAACCAAAAGTTCAAGGTAATCGACTGGTACACCAGCCCGATTTTAAACTAACTGAATTATGGGTACGTTATATACAGAAAAAGAATCGTCGTTAAAGTTCGAAACCTCGGTACAATTGAATTTTTTTGATGCTTGATGCTGATTTTCTTATCGAGGAAGAAGAAATATTTGGCAATCAAAGAAGAATTGGCTAAATATGTATTGTCACCAGTAATGAAATGACGAATGGTCGACTTTTTCCTTACGCAAAGCACATATTCCAAAAATACGTAAACTAATGGAGCGAATAGATTTACCCACAAATTAGAAAGTATTTACAGATGGTTATCTACCGTACTTTGGAATTTTTAATTAAATAAAGCGCTCTCTCTATTTTGCCAGCGAAAGTAAAATATAAAAAAGGTATCTACTTATATATTTTAGCGCCATCTAATATTAGGAATATCCATTACACACTTTAATTACAAAGTATATGTTTAATTTTTATCAATTTTTAATGGAAATCCCGGACTTTGATCAAAAAAGAAAAATTTGGTCAAAAGTAAATCGCATAAGAACAGGCCATTCAAAATGCAACTCTATGTTGTTTAAATGGAGTGCGATTTCTAATCCAAATTGTGACTGTGGAAACGAACCAGAGACCGTTACACATTTGTAGAGGATTGTCAATTAAGAAAGTTTAAAGGAGGGTTTGCAAACATTCATAATTTAACGGATGAAGCTATATTATGGTTTACGAATCTGAAGGACATCTGAAGTTCAGCAATATTTGTATTCTCTGTCCTGATTATCTGTTTTTCCAATTTTTTTGCTATTTCTTTAACCTACTATTTTTTTCGTCATTGTCGTGATTGGCGCTTGGACCGGTCCATTATATGTCGTCATGCAATGGCTGTGCTGTTATATTTTATGTCCTTATTTTACCTTCTATAAGTTTACACACTTAATTAATTACATGTGAATGTTAAGGTGGGTAAAGGTTGGCATGTTTAGGTTTTAGTTGTTTTCCTAAACTTTGAAGCAAATGCTTTGCCAAGACGAACCAATCCACAATTGCACACGGTTTCGTCACCACACTATACAGGTTTATACTGATCTTCTGGGAGCACAATACATAAAACTTACTTCACAATACAATATTTAAAATGTACCATACAAATAAATAAATGGAAGTTTAGATTTGATAGGAACAGTTTTCAAATTCTTATTCCTAAAAGCTGAGAAAGTAAATTTTGGAAATTAAAAGTTGTGTATAAATAAGTGAAAATAAATTTGTACATAATGAACTAAATAAATGAGTCAACCTACAAAATATGTACAACAAATATGTTCGATTTAAAATTGAGATGACAAGTATATTTTGAACGATAAACTTTATTAGGATTTATATTTTTTCTTTTAGAACTCCACAAAATCGGGTCATGTTGTTTTGTGGATTTGGAAAACATGCCTTACTGACATTACATCCTTTAACTTGCTCTTTACATAACCCAAATAAGATTTTCTTAGTAATCATCATAATTATATTAAACTTACATTTTTGTGAATTATCCGACATACGCGAGAATACTGTCAAGTTTTTTCTTTACAGCGCCATTTGACACTGCTTAGACAACAACCTTGAACTTTGACGTTCATTTGAGAAAACTATCTATAAAGCTGATTTATTTATAGATTTACCTATTTAAAGTAAACTACATGAACAAGGAATATGATGAATCAAAAGCAGCTTTTCCTTGTTTGAAAATATAAAAATAGCTTTACTGCCCTTTTTGCTAAGATGTTTACTCTATTTGTAGTAACCCTGTTGACAAATGGTAAAAATCCGGTAGAAAGCCAGACTTGAAAGAAGAAGTCTCTTCTAAACCTGAGGATGAGGATGTAAGTGAATAACTGGTCCAATAACGGTTTGCAATAAGAGCATTAATAATATGAGGTAGCTCCAAATCCAAATTATCCGGTCGGCATTAATTTGCGCAAGTTCGAAACACTATACAACAGATTTATGTTCTATGGGCCGGATGATGGTGATAGCGAACTCCTTGTTTTTTTTTTCTTTCCGCATATATCAAAATTTATAGTTTGTTGAATAAACTTTTACTGTAAACTCCACAAAGGAATCTATAATTGTTCAAGACATTTGTAGATTTAAAAAACACAACTATGGCAATGAAAAACCAAGTGTCATTTTTCATTGCATAGAGGTGGTATTCTCTTCTAGGATTTAAGTACAACCGGTTGGTTGGTTTCTTTGGAATGAAAATACCAACTGACCTTCTTCGAAATGTCAAAGTATCAAATGTAGTAGTGTTGGCCTATTTGGAACTGATTTACTTTCAAGGGTCAAATTTTGTAGGCATAAGTTCTCGCTTAGCAGAATATGTTGTCTCCCTCTTTTTATTTAAAACTAGCTGGTACCCGCGACTTCGTTCGCATTCTTTTAATAATTTATTAATCTTTCAAATAAATAATTATTATAATATATTTAATTTTTCAAATATCAAATGTCAACTGTTGCCAATTGAAATTTCAGAATGTAACAATACGAATATTCGAATATTGTGAAAGTTTGTTTCCTGAAATTAGATTTTGATGATACGTCTTAACGTCTTATTGCTATTAGACTAAAATATCATTTTTAAATTAAACAGTTTACGATAATATAAATGAAAACATCGGAAAAATATGTTGGCTGCATTGAAATTTTAATGTTGTTTTTTTTCTTCTTCCTTCCGTTTATTTAGTGTTTTAATTTTGAATTACGCTCGTAGTTTGAACTTATAAACGTTTAGAGTAACCGTCACAATGTGGGTTCCTTAAGGGATAATTATCACATACTAAAAATTGTAGTCTGTGTCCCTTATTAAGGGATAATGTGTTGGTGTGTAGATAGTTCTTTGCAAGAACTATTTGATGAAGTGTTAAGTTAAATGAAACTATATATAGGTACGTGTACAGGGCATGTCATTCTAAAACAAAAATT
The DNA here is from genome assembly GCA_030710515.1 of Abscondita cerata. NCBI lineage: Eukaryota > Metazoa > Arthropoda > Insecta > Coleoptera > Lampyridae > Abscondita > Abscondita cerata. The sequence goes on along the minus strand of JALBCR010001555.1, from coordinate 56,394 downwards.
TAAAAATTTCATGCTCTACTTACCATATCCCAGAAGAATACACGTTTAATAATAATAATAATGTTTTTTAAGATAAAACAACAGTTCTTCTGTACCCTGAAGTCTGTTGTAAAGCAGACCCAGCATATATTTATTTGTCAACAGCTTTATACCTATAGGTAAGTTTAAATTTACAAAATATCAGTTCCTCAAAACCTCCTTATAAACAATATTTTTAGTTTGTTTTCAGGCTGAAGAATAACTAAGCTGTCAGATGAACTGACTCTTGAGCACGCCACGTATAACTGGCCATGGGAAAAACAATCATTCCTGAGGTCTATACCAGCCACTTTCAAAGTTTGACCCTGTGCTTTGTTAATGGTCATCGCGTAGCATACCTTAACCGGAAATTGCAAACGTGTAAATTCGATATAGTAATCTGAAGGTATCAAAGGAATCCGAGGGATGAATACTGATTCTCCTTGGTTGACGCCCGTGAAAATGGTGGCTTCAATGACATATTTGTGCAATGCCTTCACCTGAAGTCTGGTGCCATTGCACAGTTTTGGGGGGTTTAAATTGCGCAATAAAATAATTGGAGCACCAACTTTAAGGTAGAGGATATGAGGTGGTATTCCTGGTGGTTCAAGTGTGTGGAGAAACTCTACAGGGTAATTCACAGTATCATCAATATCCAATACAGAATCCACTGATTCATATTTTACTTCAACAGCACTCAGCTTTTTCAGTAAAAAGTTGTTAATAGAGTTGGCTGAGTCGTTCCTTGGTGAAAGAATCGCCCTTTCTCTCAGCCATGAAGCGCAATTCTGTCCGGCTTTATCAATTTCAGGGTAGATTCTGTTGGTTAAGCTGATCAGATCTGTTACAACATCACCAAGTTTTGTGGGTATTTTGATTTTTCCTCCCTCCTCTGAAATATTTCCATTACCAATATCTATTAATATTTTAGAGAATTCTTCCGCCCTTGTGTCGCGTTGTAGATGGACTCGCATATTCAGATCCAAAGACAGTCTGTTAATTTTCGGCCATAAAACTGATGACTTGAGGCAGGCCTTTACCTCATCCGCACGTGTTCCTCTTGGTACAACAGGTAATGTTTGTCTGAAGTCACCAGCCAATAGAACCGTAACTCCGCCCATTAGTCTATTGCAACTCCTAATGTCTTGCAGAGTCCTATCTAGAGCTTCAATACCTTTCTTCTCTGCTTTTTTATGTTACTCTGCTTTTTTATGTTACACAGTGGAGTTTCACAATGGTTCAAGTTAAGAGGTAACTTAAAGGCAGAGTGAGCCGTTTTACCTCCATCAATCAAGGTAGCGGTAATACCTGAAGACGCAACAGCAATGGCAATATTTCTTCCGCTTCTAATTGTGGCCAATAATAGGTTAATTAAAAACGTTTTACCTGTGCCACCAGGAGCGTCAAGAAAAAAGACTTGGCCTGAATCAGAGGTAATACTGTTCATAATTTTATTATAGACATTTTTCTGATCGCAATTTAATTTTTGTATATTTGCAGCAACCTCTTCAGTTAACTGAATGGTGTCATAGGCCATTTCACTTATATATTGCCGGTTGTTAGCAATATCTCCATGCTCTCGTGATGGTGACGAAAGTCCAAAATATAGGAGTTTTTTGCCAGACAGGGGATATGACAATATTCTCTAGAAGAATGAGGCATTGATTATAGGCAAAATCTTGTACCAGTCCAATATCTCCGCCCTGGACCTCCATTTGGCGCTTAATGTCCTCGGCAAGACTGTCTTGGTGTTTCAGCCACAGATTTAAAGGATCCCCACTTGGCAGAACACTAACTTGATGGCGAATAACTCACGCTGTTTCTTAGGAAAATCAGAAAGTGAGGCTTCCTCTAATGTGCGGTCCCAGTGTGCATCGTCCTCAAGCAAGCCAAGTACTTTGCACGCCGCTTGAAATGTTGCTGAACCACTCCTGTCACAGTTTTAAGGGATAGTTTGGGGATTTGTGAAGAAGGAGGGTGTGTTGGTTTGGATGATGGTGTTTATGTTTTTTTGTATGTTTTTTTTTGATTTTTGGTTTTTTTTTGGATTGTATTATATTTTTTTAAAAAAATTTTTTTCAAAATTTAAAAAGTTTATTTTTGTTTTTTTGTTTTTTTTTTTTTTTTTAATTTTTTTTTTTTTAAAAATTTTTTTTTTTTTTTAATTTTTTTCATTAAAAAATTTTTTTTAAGCAGAAAATCCGCCAAACAACCTCAGAGCTGCTTATATAGCCTGTCCTGTCTCATACCTTGTCACTTCATTCAGATTATCAACAGTAAGCGTTGCCTGATCAGAACCTTTGTTTACATACTTACAAATATATTTTATTGATTTTACTGATGCAGAACTCCACGTTTATATGGGCTGAGAAAGTCCGGGACAGGACGGGATTATATGGCACTACCCAACGATTGTCACAATTCACGCTATTAACTTTAACAGTAAACCCACCGTCTGCTGAAGATCGCCTTCGATACTTCTCCTGTTTGAGTCTCCTTTAAAAGTGGTCGTGGATATTTCTTGGAGCACACACCATTAACCATACAGGGTGAATTTCTGTTGAAAGTTTCACACGGACCATGAATCATGGTTGACTTGACAATTTCATGAAGAACTGGATCAAGATCAGGATCGGGAATTTCCGCACTGATGACTTTGTCAATGGACTCTGGTCTTATTTTTTGTTCCAGCCACAGAAGAATATGAATGTGGGAAAAACCACGTTTCTGCCATTCCACGGAGTACATATTGCAGCTGGTAGTGCCAAATATACAACCTTTAGTTAGCAGCTTCATAATCTGTTTTATTTTAAGGTGAAAAAACCCTAGCAATAACATCGTGTCTGTCGTGCGATCTCTGGCTATGCTTGAGACGCTCCGCTATTTCTGGCCATTTCGGATTGCAAGTAAATCTAATGAACAGATCCGGTCGTCCGAAATGGCGCACATATGTCATGGCATCTTGAGCCCGCTCGTGCATATAGCGGGGCCCTCCAGTGAAAGTCGATGGCAGCACAACCATCTTTCGAAAGTCTGCAACTTGGCCGTCTGTTCTGGTCATGGCGTCCTTTAAGTGAACATATTCCTCACTTCGCAGTTTTTTTTGGTTGTTACGTATCCAATTTAGTCGTTCAGTCTCTACTTTGGCATACATATCAACCAAAAGTTGATTTAAAAGACTGAGAAATAGCAACAGGTAGGATTCTTCCCCAGCGCGCTCCATTAATCTGTAGCTGTAGAAATTTGTTGCAGACACAGTCTTCTTAAGAGGCTCCTTGGTGTTTGGGTCCCGTTGTGGGTTTTTTTAGTTTATGGCAAAACATAAGAGGGTACTGAAGAGCGTCATAAGCTCGATGTGTCTCGCTAATTCGAACCACTTGATTATCCCTGCTGTGGAGAACGATGTCCCTCTTTTCAAACTCCTGACCAACAATGACAACGGCAACTTCTCTAGTGGTGGGTGCGTTGAAACGACCTGGGTGTTCATCAGCAGGTTTTTTATTGGCATTAATTACCACTTTGAAGTCTTTTTCTCCTTTAGGTAATGAATCAACAGCGGCCTTAAAATCGACAATGTACCTATTGCATTTGTGCAGCAAATTTTGCAACTGGCCAACCAGTTCTGCATTAACGCCAGAGAACAATCCGCAGCGGATCTCCCTTTCATTGTCATCATCACCCACAAAGTATATTTGAAGAAATGCAGCTTGTTGAGACTCAGCCATTATGCTGCCTATCCGGTGGTATACTTGCCCCTGCACTTTAAAAGTTGGCATAAAATTACCCTCGCTGACCTCTTTAGCTCCAAAGGAAGAAAGAAAATGCTCTGCCTTTACGTGCCGATGGGTGAGAAGGCTGTGTAGTGGTTCAGGATATGGTTCAATAGCTGGAAGTTGAACTTTTCCGCCACTGCAGCATAATCCATCAGGTTCGTCCTGCCATTTAAAAAATGGCACCAGATACAGGGCAACCATGGTCCGAGATCAACAATTTTGTCCTTACTGTAATCAGTCTTAGGTTCGTATGCAAAACCAGACAAATGTTTATTTTTCCAAGGAAGCAATCTAAGTTCTGATCTCTTCTTATTATATTTGGCTGTAGCCTCTCTATTAACCTGAGGATGACTTTCAGCATATTTAGTGACAGCAGCTCTATGGATCCCAGGATAATTTTTAATATGTTTTTTAACAACCTTCTGTACTTGATTTTTCCTAATAGAATTATCAAATCTTTTTCTGCGTTTTTTTCCTGTTACCATTTTAGATAAAGATTCAGTAGAAGGAACACATTCGTTTAAACTGAAATCCGATTTTCCTTCTGGCAATTCAGGGGCAACTGATGCATGCTGAATATTATTGTTATTTGGATTTATCAATTCTTCCAAAGGAATTATAACATCAAAATGTCCTTCACTGGAAGGACCTGTGAACCGGATTCTTTTGATTCCTTGCAGTGCCTCCCCCATAAGATGCAATAATTCGGCCTCCTTGAAACAGCTGAAACTTGTATGGAAATAATTCTCCAGCCGCTTTAATTTCATATATAGTCCTATATGTGTATGGTTTACACATTTCATCAACGTAAAGGCGTTTAGTAGCATAAGGAGCTCCAGACCGGTTTATAGTGAAGCACTGAAATCTCTGCCACTCGTTGGATATGTGATGCACTATTTCTGTCAGTATTTGAGCAGACATTGAGATATCCCCGTGCACCAAATACGACAGAGATGAAAATAAGCACGCGCCATCACCAGGGATATCAATAATTCGGCCAAGGATATGTAATCCATCTGTAAGTACTCCAAAACATTTTAAAACACATTGCATCAGGAATATCTACAATTTTTTTTTATTAAAATACAAATTTGAAATTTTTGACATTTTGTTGACAGTTGACAAATTAATTTTTCTACACCATACCAAACCTAAGGTTGATTGTTGGCACATTGAAATTTTGACGTTTCGTTGACAGTTCATCCGATTGTTGATCGCAACAGTTGAAATTTTGATCCAAATTTTGACCGACTTCTCGAGGAATTTCTCAAAATCGGTACTTAGCACGCACCTACACCCTATAAGGAACATATCTGCCAAATTTCACAGCTGCAGGCCTTGTACTTTCCGAGATTTCCTGATTAGTCAGTGGTATTTCGCTTTATATATATATATATATATATATATATATATATATATATATATATATATAGATTAATATTTAAATGAGTGACAAGTTACAACCTATTAGTATTTTTTGACAAACAAAATCAGCATGTGGTTATTGACATATGACTCTCAACTTTTTTCATTAGAATCATGTATTTTTGATCACATTTTCTAAAAGTTAATTTTTTTCTGTTTTTTTATATATATATTCCAATCATGAAAAGTTAGATATAATTTTAATTAATGACGCATGTAGACATAATAGTAGAGCATCAAAACGATTGTACCAAAAACATTTCTCGATCGAGAAATAAATAAATAAATATATATATAAATTTTGAAAGGAGACGGATGAACTGTTTTTCTACCAAAAACTGCTCCCGATGAAGATAATGCAGTAGCGGTTATGGGTTGCATTCATATAGATCCTCATGTTACTATAAAACCGATCAGTACTGAAACAAATGCATACTTCGAAAAGTTCCATACACCGCATTTTAAAAACTTAAAAATTTTGACCTTCCAAGATTAATGTACATTTGTAGCATAGTTCAAGTAATTCCAGAAATGGTAAATTTACATTGCACCATGTGGTCAAACGAAGCCGGTTTCTCAATAATGAGATTGTAAATAAACACAATTGCCATTATTGGTCGAAAGAAAATCCTCTCTATACATTCAACAATCAAATTTTGAAAACATCTAATTGGATCAAAATTTTGCGAAGTGGGGCAAGATATTTAGAATTTATAATGGATGAACTCCCCATTTTATTAATAGATGTACCATTATATTTGATGCAGATACTGATTTATTAACAACATTGTGCCCCAACGTATAAAGAGGAAATGAAAGTTATTTTAATGAAAGTTGTCCAAATCGATGGATAGGAAAACGAACTGAAGAAATGGTTGACCTCCCAGAAGAACAGGTGTATTTTGCACCACTTGCTAACGAAGAAATACAATTAGGACAGAATAAAGTAGAATTAGTAGAGAAACATTATCCTAGTGGTAAATAGAATGTAGTTGTGTTTGAAATCAGAAGGAAGCTATTTTGAAGATTTATAGAAGATAGAAAGTGTTTTTTATTTATGTTTTGTTACGATCTAAGAATATTATTTTTCATTCTTAATTGTAATTTCCAGTAAAGTAATACTAACTTTCATAAAATTTTTTTGTTCTGAGAAATACTTAATAGCTTAATTGCTAAAAAAAATCAATTTTTTTCTTTTAGGTGGTATTAATAGAAAGTCATATACATATGTACAATTTTGTAATCAGAAAAATATTAGCTTTTGGAAAATGTGACTAAAAATGCACGATTTTCTATGAAAAAAAGAAGTTGGCAGTCATATGTCAAACCACATTACCGATTCTGAGCGCTCCAATAAAAAAAACTTGACTAGATACGTCATCGAATTTTCTTTGACATTTGGTAATTTTTTTAACAAAGTAGTCAGCTAATAATATAAAGTTTAGGTTAGAATTCAAGGTATCTAAGAAAACATTCGTTTTTGTAAATTATTACACTATAAAAATAATTAAATCAATTCAATTCCACGACCTGACCAGTCCAGTTTTATATTTGAACACTCGTTAGTAATGACTTCAATTTGATAATTTTCATTACCATTATTTGATCAATTTTAGAATAAAAGGCGTCCGAATTCCAAAGTGGAACTGTCGGTATATAAATATCAATCATTTCAACCTTTCAACTATGTTATATTTGCAATTAAGTACCAATTATTTAATAAGAACTAACGCCTAATGAAATTTATTCTAATATTATTATTTTGTTAAAATGAAAAATTATAGTTAATTTATTATTTTTCAATTATTTTTAAAATTTTGTCATCACTCACTGCATACCAAAATCGACGTATTTCCATATTTATAATGTGACTTACAGATAATATGTATGTACTTGACGAAAGTCTTCGGCGAGTGCGCTTTTTTCGAAAGAAATCAATCTTTTTCCATGAATACAACGGCTACAAGCATTTTGGTACTAAGAAACAGCAGGTACACAATCTCAACTCACTCATTAATTTTAAACACAAACCTACAGCAGATTAAAATTAAGATTGACGACGTAATTCAATAAATTAGGTTAAATACCAAACAATTACGAACGCATTTGCATAAAAATTCCCGCCGTACTGTTACGTGCACTTCCTGATTAAATTTGATACAAGAAATAGCCGAAATTCTTCTTAAATTGTAGAAACGTCGGCTTTCAATAAATTTGCCGACATCTTATTTACGCAGATTCCAATTTTATAAATTGCCTAATTACACAACATCCAAACTGAATTTCTTTACCAAGCACTTATTATCTCAAACAAAATCTTATAATTAATCATTCCAAAAATAATTCCAACGACTAATTATAATAAAAACCGCGTCTTAACCAGACATCAAATGTTTATAATTAAATGTAAAGTTACACAAATAATTATATTCTTTTTTTTTAAATATGTTTATGTAGTATTTTTGAGAAAATTTGCAGTGAATACTAAACAAACTTTATAAAATGGCGTGTTTGAAATAATTTGCAGAAGGTCTATTTAAATAAACACCAAGTTTTTTTATAAAGGTCACTTTTTTATATATATTAAGAGATTATAATTTGTCAATGATTTTTCACAAAAAAATGTTTTTTAAATTTTGCAGAAAAATATGTAACGTAAATACTATTGCAAATTTTATAAAGATTTAATGGAAAATCGTGTGTTACAGTAATTGCTATAATAATATCAATACACTCAAATGGTTATTTAGAGAACTCGTTGCTAAGTGGCTAAACGAAGTGTTTGAACAGGTTTTGCAAAGAAATTAATTATGTATTTACCAATAATCCGATGAGGGTCTAAGATACCAACAAACGTGTAAAAACATAAGAAACTATGTAACGACCTAAACCGTTTTGCTGGAAAAGTAAATAAATGTATAAGAGCCTATAGAAAATGCGCGCAAAACCGATATATCTACTATTCAAGACAGTCGTGCGCTCGCTCCCTTGAAAATTTTTCTCGAAAAAGAGGAAACAAGTTGCGTTTTAGAAAAAAAATCCATAATTTATAAATAATAAAAAAAATTCCCAACAACTTTTCTCCAATAACTATTGTTTGTGTATTATTAACCTTAGAGATATTGTTAAATACCTAAAAGTCAAGCGACATGTGCACAATTACGCTGTAATTAAGCAGCAGATCAAAAAACAAAAGTTGTGTGTATTATTAATTTAATTTTAATCGAATTACACGAGAAGAGGAATATAATATGGGCACCAAATGATTTGCAAGTTTTATTAAAGAAAATTTATTATTTACAATATTATTTAAGCGCGCAGAATTTCTTTAACACTGTAAACTTTATGTTTGACATACAATGTCAAACTTGTTGTTAATCTCGGCAATAATAGAATCAAGGTTTATTTGCATTCATTAAATTAGCGTAACAACTAACCGACCAAAATAGAGTTCTTTAGACTTTTTTTTTACTATGATAAATGACCAATTTCAAAACGAGGAAGTCACCGCCGTAACGAAACAGAAATTGTCATCAGTCACTCATATTATGTTGGACCGAACCAAATTGCTGTTGCCGTAATGCTACGGAAAATAAACAAAAAACAAAATCGCTGTTCTGGTGCATCTGACAAGTTGCATTTCTGTCTGGAAACAGATTACTCTTAAATTAGATTTCTAAATTTAGTATTAAACTTTGGTGCTTTTATGCTAAATTTTGAAGCAGATCAATAATTAAAAGTTGGATGAATTTTACAGACGGATCCAATGTTTTTGTTTACGTTTTTAATTTAATATTAACAAGTACTAATACGGCGACAATCCACGGTCCACAATTGCCACTGTATTGTATTGGTTGAATTACAATAATGTCTTATACTATAAATACTAATGATTCTTTAACATAAACCGTCCTGTGTAACAAAGGAAGGTAAAAAGTAATATTGATAACAAAAGTTAATTAATCGATTTTCTATTAATCATGTTTTTTTTTTTTAAAATCAATTTCAAATACCGATTTTAAAAATTGATTTTGCACAGAATTAATATACCGTTTATCGAGAAGTAACGCTATAATGGATTTTTTCGATTAATTGAATTGTATTAAAAATAATTAATCGGTAAAATATAAAAGTACGCTGTCGTACATCGATGCCTCGCTCCATGAAAGCAAGTGAGGCTTTCAAAATAAAACAAAAAGAAGGCACATGTAATATTTAAACTACAAACGCATAAACATAATATGTAATAATGGCTTCATTATTTAACTGCGGATCACTTTAATATTCCACGGTCATTTTTCATGGACAATGGACAAAGTTTGGAAAATTGTTTTTTAAGAACTTCGCTAGTACAAATAGTGGACACTATACTGATGTCATTTCTAAAAAAATCTTTCTTGAAAAATACATGAATACGCATATAGTATATGTCAGTTTTAGTGTAACCCTTCACCACCAGGAACTTCAAGATAATGATTCTGGTTAATTTCATCCACAAACGGGGAACAGAGGAAGAGGAAGGACTTTATTACGAGGAAGACTACCCATTAATGGCTGTAAACTAACCTTAAAACATTTTAATCTGTACTACCCTCATAATCTAAACTGAGCGTGAAGTAAACGCTCCACAGTGAGTTTGGTAAGCTCATGTTTTGCTAAAAAGAAGAAAGGATATTTGCACCATAAGAATAACGAGAATTTAGTAAACGACCATCAATCTTGGGGAACTTTCGAAAAAAATATTGCATATTGGGAATAACTCGAAAACGGTTCGACGGATTTGATTCCGCTTTCGTATGCTGGTTGTCTACTTCCGAAGACGTTTTTCTGTGTAATGTGGACAAATTTCTGATCGCTTTCAAACGGGCACTGTCAAATAAATGATAATATATTAGTAAACGTCAATCGATCTCACACACCTTTCCGAAACACCCTGTATAAGTCGTATGATTAACGTACGTTAATTAATTAAGCATCAGATCAAAAATTGTTTAAACAAAAGTTGTGTAGATTTATTATATTAGAAATTACTATTTAATTACATGATTAATAGAATTTAAAAATATATAATTCCTCCAATTCAGATTTTAGGATGATAGCGATGTTGATCCCTTTAGTGGAGTAAATATTTACTCGTTTGTTCGTCAATAGAAAACTGTGTGTCATTTAATTATTTATTTATATATTTAACATTTTTAATTATTAACGTCCACATGTTAATTTTCATTATATGTTGTTGTGTGTTTTTAATCACTAGTGACTCCACTCTCTAAATTTAAACCGCTCTGAAGAAGCTCACGCATTGTGGGCGAAACGTTAGCGATTTAAATACTTGAAGAGTGTTTATTTATCCTCACCTCCACTAAAAGGATCAACATTGCTATCATCCTACATAATTAATGATTATTATGATTGTGTATCATATGTGCTTCAAAACTCAGATAAATATGTTTCCTTAGACCTAATAAAAAAATTACTTTAGGTTGCGAAACGTTGGCTTTCACCAATAATCAGAGTTCTTTGTTGACCGCAACATAATTGAATTATAAAAATCCCAAATGTCATACCATCTGGGTACCATAATTTTTACAGAACACCCAACCGAACTAACCCGATACCGAAATGGTCACACCAAACTGGGCGGCACCGAAAGGGTTGGAAAAAGGGGGAAAGGAAAAAAACAAAAAAAAAAAGAAAAAAAAAAAAAAAAAAAAAAAAAAACAGCCCCCCTGGGAATAATAAATTGTCAATGCGATAAGCATATGGGTTGAAGCTGTGCGTTACAGTAATGAAACGAAACAAATTCAAGAATCGTGCGGACGGACGGACACCCACCAGGGCGGCGCCACCTTGACAGATTTTAATATACAGGGTGTCCCAAACAAAGTGGCCTATTAGACGTTTATGAAGAACTAATCGTATTTAAATTTTGAAAATTTGTAATAATATATTATTTATACTAATCTTTAATTTTAAAATAGTTTCGCTTATATTGCACTTAAAAAACAACTTTTATTAAGGTTTGTAATATCTACTTCCCATAGTTTTTGAAATATCATTAAATTTAAAAAAATATTGGTTTGTGGAAGATTTTTAAAAATTGATATTTTTGAACTTTGTTAAGATAAAAAATTATATTTGGTTTTCTTATAACAGAAGCTTAGTTTTATTCATTACTGTGATCAAAATATGTTCAGTGTATTCAGGACGTCCACCATTGATTCTCAAAGTAAGCCAACTTCAAATAGTAACAAGTTGATTTTTTTAAATGGAACATACTAAATATTATTTAACAGGTTGATTCAGAATTTTTTTGTGATCGATTGATATAAGCATTACCTATACTCATTTCATACGGTTTAGAAGTTATTACGTATTTTTATAAAAATTATTTTTAATGTGGTAATATCTAGCTAACTATGGAAAGAATATAAGTATGCATTGGTAGCAAGACAAAAATTAAAATGTTTAACGGTAGGAGCAATGTAGGTTACAAATACCATACTAATAAATAAATAAACAAAAAACTTAGTTATTAAATTGTTCAAAATGACGTCTATTTTCTCTCAAACAAAGATGAATTCTTCGTAGCACTTCTTGTGTAGTAGCTCTTCAAATATCACTTCTATTAATTCTTTTAACTGCCGAATTTATTCGACCTACCAGTTCTTCACAATTACTTACTGAGTTGCGTAAACAATATCTTTTAATTTACCCCAAAATTAAAAATCGCAAGGAGTCAGATCTGGTACTCTTGGAGGCCAACGTAAAAGACCGTAACGAACCATCCACCTTACCAAACAAATTGGTTAGTTCTTGAGTTGTAGCATGTGTACTATGACCTGGAGCTCCGTCTATTTGGTACCAACAAATCAAATATGTTTGAAGATGAAGATCTGTTTTATTATTTTACAATATTACAATATTACATGTTACCAATAATGCATTGTTTTTTTCCATAGTTAGCTAGATATTACAAAATTAAATATAAATTTTATAAAAATAAGTAATAACTTCTGAACCGTATGAGATGAGTACAGGTAATGCTTATATCAATCGATCACAAAAAATTTCTGAATCAACCTGTTAAATAATATTTAGTATGTTCCATTTAAAAAAATCGACTTGTTACTATTTGAAGTTGGCTTACTTTGAGAATCAATGGTGGACGTCCTGAATAGCCTGAACATATTTTAATCACAGTAATGAATAAAACTAAGCTTCTGTTATAAGGAAACCAAATATAATTTTTTATCTTAACAAAATTCAAAAATATGAATTTTTAAAAATATTCTACAAACCAATATTTTTTTAAATTTAACGATATTTCATAAACTATGGGAAGTAGATATTACAAACCCTTAATTAAAAGTTTTAAATTAGGAGCTAAATACAAAAATATCATAAAAAACATATCATTCCATTTAACATAAAGAAGTTGATGTCGACTTCCGGCACAACCGGAAGTGCAATATAAGCGAAACTATTTTAAAATTAAAGATCAGTATAAATAATATATCATTACAAATTTTAAAAATTTAAATACGATTAGTTCTTCATAAACGTCTAATAGGCCACTTTGTTTGGGACACCCTGTATAAAGATAGTATACGCGTGAATGTGTCATTGTACACACTAAGATAAATTATTATTTACCAGCATTTCGTCTTTCCATGTTTAAAAAAGGCACTAAACACAACTTAACCATCTTTGAGAAAATGGTTTTAAAATTCGTTCGTTCAGCAGACGTTTTGTAGCCATAATTGCTGCAGTAAGATGTTAGTTGGGATTATAACCGATTTAACCCGCAGAAGCTTGCGAAAATCGTTTTCACCAAGATTCTATAAGGATGGGATAAATATCAGAAAGAAGGAAATCAAGATCAAGAACCTGATTTCATTTGATTCTGAAGCATGCTTGTTATTTGTGTGGTTTTCAAATAGTCTTGCTTCTCCAGAACAGGCATTCTTGTTGGGATCTCGTCGAGTTCCCAGAAACAACTAAATTATTGTGAAATTTTCTCTTCTGCTGGAGAGGAACTGATGACAAACGCACTTGACGATATTAAAGAATCATTCACTCAAAATTTTTTCTGGTATATTACATTTTAAACAATCGTAGAGAAAAGTAAAACGCAACGGAATAGTGTTCTATTCTACATATTGAAACGCGTTACAATAACTTTATATTTAAGATCTTATGCAGCTAAATATTTAGCTGTAATGTACAGCTGTAGAGTAATTCGTTCCTTTTCCTACTTTCAATCCTTCCTAAAACTCTTTCCACAGTACACTTTCTACGCTATCAAACTATTATCTATCGTTCCCCTTTCTTTTTCGGAATCGCGCTTACCATTCTTTTCTTCTAATTATGTTTCTAAAGTTGCTCTTAAAATTTCAGCATAAAGTTTGTTCCTGTATTTTTCTATTATAAACCCTGCGTTCCAACCATGCCTTTTGATTTTCCCTTTTTCACGTTTTTTATAGAATTCTCTATCTTTAATCACTAAATATTTCCTTTCTATCTTCTACCTCTTTTGGCTTCTCATCTATTGCCTTTTTCATATTCTTGCAGCCCTCTTCTAATTTCACTAAATAATGACTTTTTACTAAAAAAAACATATCATTTCACTCATATGCCATAACTGAGTCCGAGTGGCACGAGAAGAAAATAATTAAATGAAATATGTGTCTTACGACATCTAGAAAATAATTAATTAAAACTTGTGTTTGTTTTTAACATGTATTATTTATCACCATCAATATAATCTCTGGAATATTTCAGTTCAAGTTCAAATTATCGGATTGTCTTTCTTATAATTATCATATTTATCTTTTTAATAGGTAGTAGTAATTATTGCTTATAATTCAGCAATTTCAATTATTCATATTCTCTTGGTAGTATAATCAAGTTCTCGCCGTTTAGGTACCATTTATTTATCAGAATTGTCTAAATAATAAGTAAATCGAATGTATAATTTTATATACCTTAATTTTAATCAAAATATTGAATTGATAACTAGTTGCACATCTAAAAACGTCACAAATTATTTGATCCTCTTTCTGAAGCTTTGTAAAAGTTGAAAGTATACGATAGCAAAAGGACATACTTCATTTAAAAATAATAAACATTTGCTAATAAATGTCCTTTAAGATGTTCGCTTTTTGGATTTCCACCTTCTTATTACCACATGAAAAAGTTTTTCCCATACACTAAAAAGTCCAGCTGTAATTAGTAAAATCCGTTATAAAGTTTCTGTAAAGTTTTTTCTTTAAATACCGATTTCCGCAACTAATAAAAAGTGTAAATTTATAAATATGATAATAACTTTAACAAACGTGAAAACTTTTAAGACAAATTAAAATTCTGGTCACACGTTAAACACTATGGGTTTTTCCCTTGTAACGTAATAAAGTTTAGAATTACCTAGTGTTTTATTTCCCTTGAGCATATTAATTTTTCAAGGGTCTTTCGCTCATAAATAATAATTGAGCGTTCCCATTCTGTTTCATATCTCTAAGGATTACTTATGATTTACCCTGTGGAACGTTATGGGAAGAGAACGTTTCCTAGTTTACGTATTAAACTCTATTGAAATTTGCGCTGCCGAGGAAAATACCGATCGGTAGATTTTCAGTTCGCCATATAGATCCTTCTAAAAACTATGAGCCATTTCATATTTAAGGTGTACAGTAGTACATTTTTTTATCTACGTCTAACCTATTTATTTATTTGTATGGTACATTTTTAATATTGTATTGTGATACAACTACGCTGGCCGTAGAAATAATGACAGAAATATTTAATAAAGTTATAAACGAAAAGACAGTGCCCCATAATTGGAGAATTGGAATAATAGTACCCTTGCATAAAAGTGGAGACACAAGAAAGTGCCAAAACTATAGAGGATTAAAAAAATAAAATTCTAAATTTCTCTGAAAATTCCCACATTAATGCATACCTTTGGTAACATCGTTAGAGAGCTTAGACAATTCTTCATCATTTTGGTCTAAGGCTCATTGGCGTACCGACCTTAATAAGAGTGGGGGAAGCTATTGAAAGTGTAATCATTTAAATCGCTGTTATTTTTAAACGACTAGTAAACCTAGGCTTGTTTAGAAGAGAAAGGCAAGTACTTTTAACTGTCGTATTCATTGGTACGCAATAGTTCATAATAAAATTGTTAGAGGGCGCAATTTGTAATAATACCAGTTTTTTAAATTTTATTCAAAAAAATTAAATTATACGGTATAATTATGACATCATAATCGGAAAGTAGATTAAATTTGCAAGAAAAAACCGGAAAACCTCAACTCGATATCTTTGCTCGTTGCACCTAACCTATAAATGTTCGAATTGACGGGCGTTTTGTAAAATACAACTATTAATTCTTCTTCTCGTACGTTTATAACAACATGAAAAACTTCTATGGCATAATTTATTATAATGTGGTGTGTTTTAAAATAATAAACCAGTTAGCTGCGGAAAAAAGCCGGCTCACTTCCATGGAGCTAAATAAATTGAAATAAATGTCAACTTACTTAATTTTGATAGATGTTGTGTTGTCAAAATTTTTTCCTTCATTAGTATGTTCTTGCGTACGTAGAAGCGGAGCCTCAAGTAAGCATAAGGGAGATTTCTACAGAACTAGGTGTAAGTGTTGCTTCTGTGTTCAAAATTTTAAGCTGCATCCCTATCATCTAGTTTTTCACCAAGCTTTGTCAGACACTGATTTTGACAGGGGGCTCGACTATTGCTATTGGGTAAGAGACATGTGTAGTGAAAATCTTCGATTCCTTTCTAAAGTTTTATGGACCGATGAGGCTACTTTTAGTAGCTGTGGCAGAGTTAATTTGCACAATAAGCATTATTGGTCGCAAACAAATCCTCATTAGATGCGCGAAGTGGATCACCAAAACAGATGGAGTGTAAATTTGTGGTGTGGTTTTAAGTGACAGAATTAGCGGACCATTTGTTTTTGATGGACACCTAAATGGTGAATCTTATTTAAACTTTTTACAAAATGACTTGCCCAATCTTTTAGAAGACATTTCGCTTGACGTGAGAGCATCCATGTGGTATTAACATGATGGATGCCCTTCACACCATTCCCGAAGAGTCCGTGATTTCTTAAATGTTAGATACCCAAATCGCTGGATCGGAAGGGGTTTGTTTCCGTGGCCACCTAGATCCCCGGATTTAACTGTATTAAATTTTTACTTGTGGGGAAGAATCAAAGATATTGTTTACGAATCGAGACCAACCACCCAAGAGGACATGATTAACCGAATTGAAATTGCAATAAATTCAATTCCACGAGCCGAAATCGAAACAGCTGTTTCCAGTACGAGAAGAAGACTTAATAGTTGTATTTTACAAAACGGCCGTCAAATTGAACATTTATAGATTTTCACTTGTTTTTTTAACAGTTGTTCATGATTTTTTACCGTTCTATTAAATTAAAAGGTTAAAAAGTCTTGTTTTTGCCATAACTCTGGAACGAATAAAGATATCAAATTGCGTTACTTACGTTTTTTGTTACAAATTTAATCTACTTTCCGCTTATGATGTCATAATTGTACCGTATGATTTAATTTTTCTAGATAAAATCAAAAAACTGGTATTGCAGTGTTAAAAATTAATTTTTTTGATAATAACTCTGCAACGAGCAAAGATATCGAGTTGAGGTTTTCAGGTTTTTCTTGCAAATTTAATCTACTCTCCGATTATGATGTCATAACTATACCGTATGGTTTCATTTTTCTGAATAAAATCAAAAAAATGATATTATTACAAATTGCGCCCTCTAACAATTTTATTATGAACTATCGCGTACCAATGAATACGACAGTTAAAAGTACTTACCTTTCTCTTCTAAACAAGCCTAAGTTTTCTAACGATGTCACCAAAATTATGCATCAATGTGGGAGTTTTCGGAGAAATTTAGAATTTTATTTTTTAATTACCAATTGCGCCTCCTTGCGATGAATTACGGAACTTAAAAATAATTTCCAGGATTTTCTCGTAGCCACTTTTATAATGAATTTTTTTTCCCTACTTTTTATGTCCACTAGTTTCTGAGATATGGCCGGTGGCCAGCCTTAATGAAACACCCTGTATATATTGTGATGTAAGTGTTATGTATGGTGCCCTCGAAGATCAGAACAAACCTGTATAGTGTGGTGACGAAACTGTGTGCAATTATGGCAAAGCATTTACTTCAAGGTTTAGGAAAACCACTAAAACCTAAATATGCCAAACCCTTACCCACCCTAGTATTCACATGTAATAATATTAATTAAGTGTGTAAACATTATAGAAGGTAAATAAGAACATAAAATATAACAGCACAGACTTTGCATGTCGACATAAATGAGACAGTCACGACAATGACGAAAAAAATAGTAGGTTAAAGAAATAGCAAACGAAATAATGCAAAAACAGATAATCAGGACAGAGAATACAAAATATTGCTTAACTCCAGATGTTCTTCAGATTAGTAAGCCATAATACAGCTTCTTCCGTTAAATAATAAATGTTTACAAACCCTCATTTAAGCTTTGTTAATTGACAATCCTTCACAATATGTGCATCGATCTCTGGTTTGTTTCAACAATCACAATTTGTCTAACCTATAATTAGCACATTAATTACTAAATAATTGGTGGTGAAATGCTACTTTTAAATAAATCACAAGTAAAAAAATAAAATTACAATGTAATTTAATAGGAACTTTCATTGTTAAACGATTCTTGTTATCAAAGTTGCCTGACAACCAACACTCGAAATAAACAAAAGCAAAACCGGATGCGTTTCTCTGTTGTAGTAACTGTTTCTATTTGCAAAAATTAGATAAAATGCTGTATGAAACACTCGTGTGAAGGGCTTTTATTTTCATGCACCTCTTGCACTCCGCAACTCGTACATAAAGCCTTACTTCACACACTTGTACCATAAGTAACTATTTATTGATTTATAAAATTGCAGATAGAATTCTGAAATAGTAAGAATAGACAAGTTTAAAAAGATACTTAGAACAAATATTCATTTTTATTAGCGCCATAATAGATTTTCAATGGTCGAAATATTGGAAAATTACTTCTGATCCCCAATCATCATTCTCATAAGTCGATGTAGGCACATAAACCTGTATTAGCTTTAGTTTGCAATTCCTTTAAAATTAACTGTATTTGTAACCATTGATTTTCGTATTAGAAAACCGACACCACGCTAATTTTCTGCTTCATGTCCGTGACATAACAATGCATTTCCAAATTGCAACGTAAAATATTGTTTACATATTTTCCCTGTATTTATGCTAGACCAATGCGTATCTGGTAAGACTAATCTACAGTTATGAGTTGCTATCGTGATATTTAGTTCTTTTTTTTTAGTCAGTATCGTGCCTCCCCTAGAATCTATAAGCCGCACTGAAGATTCAGTTTGGGATTTTTAATTTATATTTTAGTTTTGGTATCACATCTAACATTTCATTTCTAAAGGGTAGTTAGGCTTAAAACATTGGCCTTATTGTTGTCGAGTTGGGAATGGATAGGAGATGAATGATAGGGTTAGGACATGCTCCCGGTAAAAGAAGGTAGGGAAAATCAGTACCTCTATGACAAAGTCGCTAATCTTGATTGACTTTGTCTCCAACATGATCGCAGAAAGTATCTAGTTACCCGCTACCTAAAACTAATGTTATTATAAAATACCCTCATAATGTTGCCATTTTCTTTTGCTATTTCTGTGTATGTCGCTTTCTCGAAATGTTAGATTATTTACAAATATTCTTCGATCACTAATAAATTTCTTCATTATTATTACCCCCACTTTATCAGAACAACTAGGAAATCTAACAAAAACGTCTTTTTTTTTAATTACCTATTAGATTCGGCTTTTCTATTGCTGGCTGAGTGTTGAACTGATAAGCCAAATATTTTGCACTGCCGCTTCTTCATTCTCTTCATTTGTTTTTATTCTGGTTGCATGTTTCCTACTTTTTCTTTGTACTCTCCCTCCTAACTGTACTATTCTTGTTTCTAAAATTTTCTTTTCTTGTTGCCACTTTTCACATTTGTTTTATAATTGTAGCTACTTTGAGACGCAATTTTCACCATCAAGATCTTTTTATCCAACAATTTTTTTTCACTTTTCCGAGGAATTGTTAGTATGTTATAATGAAGGAATTTCTTGTCTGGGCGCCAAGCAGTCGTCCGATCGTATGTAAATACTATATGAAAAACACCACCACCACACACTGGTTCCAACTTGTTACAAACCGTCAAAATAGAATAAAAAACAACGACTCGACTCTAAAAATTTTAGGTGAATGATCAGATAGAAGAATGTTCAGGCTACCTCATAAATAAAAAATCCTTTAAAAGTTGTTTGTTATCACCTGAAGTTTGTTTGTTGTTGTATTATAACGTGCATTGATTTGAACTGAAATTTTTTGATAAATCTTTGATATTATGGAACCAAATCAATGTTGATTATTTTTCATATAATTCAAAAGTTTATGGATAATGCGCCTGAAAAAAAACAAATAGGTACGTGAATTTGGCAATTAAAAAATTCACGTCTATTAAAATAATTAGTAATTCACCGAGGTTTGGACTTAACAGATTGACTTATTATCTACATATTATATAATTTAGCTGCCTATTCAGCAACAGTAAACTAAAAACAAATTCAAAGTAAGTACAAAAAAAATAAATTTTTGTATCATTAGGATAATATCTGAAGTGAAAATCACTATTTATTAAATTTTAAGTAACACCGCTTTACCTCTGGCCACCCTTAGCTAAAAATTAAAATGATACCCCATATCATCGACATATCATTTTAAAGGGCGTCATAAACACTATTTTCTACAGAAAAAAATTAAATCAGTCAAGATTAAGAGCCAAAAAGAACGCATAACATTATGAAGAACAGCTTTTCAAAATCACCTTCAATTAACTGCTGATAAATATGCAGTTTATAAGGAAAATTAAGTTGACTATGATCAGTAACTATGGAAATCTTCAGAAAATAAATTGAAACTAACATGAACATTTGTTGATAGATCTATTTTGTACTAGACAATGATGTGTTATTAATGTTTATTAAACATTTTTGGAATGGTTTATACTCGACAAGGGAGAACTGACAATATCGTCATCTATGACAGTGAAAATCGTTGCGTCTGTAGAACGGCTTGAGCATTTAACAACAAATATCCTGGTATGTTATTTTCTGTAGAAATTTCTGGACAATGGTTCAGTATGTAACAAAAAAATGAAACAAACAAGAGTTCTGGATGAAGGAGCTGAAATTAAAATTATTGATAATTTTACATTGGATCCAAACCCAAGTATTCCGAAAGTGGATCAGTAAACCAACATTTCCATTGGATCTGTACACAAAGACTTAACATCAATAAACTCTTTCCTAATAAAAACAAAATTCACCAGCTAAGTCAGGATGACTTCGACAGGAGAATTCAATTTTGTAAAAAAAATGAAAAATTACCAGAGATCCTTAGCTGTTACCAAATATTTGTTTCAATGACAAATTGTAAACAGAAATGTGAACAAACATAACTGTCGCTATTGGGACAATGTAAAACCACTAGTGTTTCCGAAGGACTATACCCAATACCCAAAAAATATCAACGTGTGAACGCGTATCCTATGGAATGAGGTAATTGGACTTTTGTGCATTGAAGAAAACGTTACTGGCCAGAACTATTTTTTAGAGGATGTGATAGATCATCTGATCACCCAGTCAGTAAAATCCCAAGGTCGATGAAGATGGTTACATTTTGCTCGAAGAGAAAAATCTGCATTTGCAACAGAACGGAGCCCTTACTCACTATCCTTTTTCTGTGAAAGAGTAGCTAAATGATAGATTTCTTGGAAAGTAGATTGGAAGAAGAAATTCCCAAGAATGGCCAACAAGCTCTACAAATTTAACACCACTTGATTTTTTCCAGTGGGGTTATCTAAAACATAAAGTGTATAAATCGCCAATAAATGATTTGCAACTCCGAACAAGGATATCTCAAGAATGCAGAAATATTAAAAGAAAAAATAATTATGGGTGGATAGGAGTGAAGGAGATTTTGATTTTTTAAATAAAATGTTAACATTTTACTATTAAACTTTATAACTGTTTGGGATGAACTCGAAAATCCAAAGAAAGTAGTTTTTTAAATGATGAGGTGCCAGCTTCACAGTGTAGTTGGTGACACCACTTCCACTCTCTGTTTTTATCCACAAGTTAGTATACAATTATTGAAATAATACACCACACACTTATTCACAAAACTCAAGTAATTGAGGAATTAGATTTAGGAAACTGTTTGTGCACATAACAAACTTTGATCTCAAAATTCGCATAATCAACCCACGTTAGCAAAGGAGTGTGTGATCCACACAATAAAAGTATTGAATTGATCTGTCACACCGACAATAAATAAATGAGTTTATTTCGTTACGTAATTTAAAAATTCAAGGTTAAGAATATGCAAATTTAATTTCCTCGACAGACCAATTCATTCGCCTTGCAAATAACATTTCTTAATTTAGGCCAAAGTGGCGGATCATGTTAAACAACCTCGACTTGAAGTAAAAGAAGTTTATTAACTTGAAGATTAATAATGCGAAATTCTATACCTACCAGTGTCTGATTTAACACGACGTTGCCCAAGCGGAAAATCACTTTAATCATCTTTTGACAGCCGTAATGATAAATTTCCCCCATTTCAACAAACAGTTCGCCAAGATTATTAATAATAAACGTTCACCGTAAATTCCCATACTATAAATAGGAATTATATGCCATATGCTTCAACATTTACTTGAAATTCATTCAGGACCGATTTGAATATGTAAATGTAAATTTCCATTGACAAAAACCGGAGTATCTTTAGTAACAAGTTCAGTGTACTTTTAGCATTCTACCCTTTATATAGGGTGTTAAAATAAACTTCGTAAACAAACCACCTTTCCATTAAAACACTTTCGTACTATAGATAAACGACAATTTCCCTCGTGCGCTAAGGTTTTGTAGGCCTCTATTAAGTTGATTTTCTTTGTCAACCCTAAAGGTTTTGTCCGGAGCCTCTGATATTCATTAAAAAATACCCTCATTTCAATGCATTCGCACAAATTTTATTTATGTTAATCTCGGCGATTTGCATAGTTGTGCCTGTTTGTTGCATTAACTACTTAAAAACTAAATACATTGAGCTACGATTAGATTTACATTTGAGGCGTTCACTGATCTTTCACTAAATTGGCAGTAAGTCTCTGTTAGATAAATGTGGAAGTGTGGTTTAACTAATGTCTTTTGAATTGGTGCAACAATGGTATTAAATTGTGCATTATAAGATCGATGATGTTCTGTGGCGTCCCATTCATTTAGTTAGTCTAGGCGGTAGTTAAATTTTTCTTTTGTAATGCAACCGTAAGATTCCATGTAAATAAAAAAAATCTCTTCAGCGAGTTACCAAAGTTTAATGAAAAGCTTTCAACCATCAAATGTATCAACTCATACAACAATAGAAGAAATTTTTGCTTGCTTACTTGTACGTTAAAACAGAAAGTTTGCATCCATACCTTCAAATAACGTTTCATAATAACCTATGTATATTGTAAATTGTAAAGTCATAATAACTTTAACAATGATTAAACCATCTGAACTGTTAATAACTATTAAAGCGTTCAACTTCAGAAGAATTATAATTTTCAGATTCTTATATGTAATCGAAGTTTGAGTTTCAAAAATTCCACTTTTTGCTGTATTTTGATGAACATATTACCATTTTCTTATGTAGTTTTGTTTATTCACAAACACTATTGTAATGTGTTGATTCCTAAACTTTAGAGAATGGGAAAACTGTCACTCGTAACTGTAAAGACTTTCTCTCGGGTATAAAGCTAACAGCTGTTCACTTTTCAACCTAGAACTGGTTAGTAACTAGTAACTAGTAAAATATTAATTTAACCGGCAATAATATCAAATATTTATAATAATAACGTAGTACCAGCATTTACTTAATAGATTTGCCTGTCAATCATTCGAATTAGCGAATAATTAATAATAAGAAGATGTTTCGTTTGCTTAACAGTGATTGAAACATTTTCTTTTCGACAAGGTGAATAATGTGAAAAAGCCGTTACGGAATGCCATCTTATTAATTTGATGCTTTTGTGAATACAGTACAGCTCGTAATTGCTTCCACCTAAAGTCATGTACTTAATAAATGAACTTGATCGTTTTATTTATACCAGACAAGTAAACGAAATAATTTTCACCAATTACCACAAGCAAAACAGTCGGAAAAAAGTCTTATAAACACTTTATGAATATGCAAATAATCCACACGAGAAATGTTTATAAAACATATTGTGTTTCAAAAGCGCTATCCAAGAATCATACTGTGTGTTTATCATGCTGTGTAAAATTATTAATATGACTTAATAAGATATTTTAAGTGAATTTCGTACTCGTAGGACCGAGCCGTACAGTAACTGTTCGTGTCATTGCGTCGTTGACAGGGGAAAGTTTTTTTTGAATCTAAGGTAAGCCATTATTTCATATTATGTAGGTTTAGTCTATACTCAGTATACTATTGGCGCGGAGTAATAAACCTGTCAGAATTATCGAATCTCCCGTATTGCAGTGGCGTAGGTACCTGATACGTTTGAAAAATCATATTTTTAGTAGGTAAATATATTATAATAGTAAAATCTACCTTGATATGAATTATTATGTGGTTATATGTTATTTATTTTATTTGTATAGTAGATCACATTACAAATTTTACTTCTTATGTAGTATATACCATTATTTTTGTATTTTGGTATAATACCCACATCTACGGCTATGATTCTCGTTTCGTCAGTACCTGGGCTGATGGCAACGTGTTTACACAGATTAACCTTTGTTCTCAGACCCTAGATGGGTCGATATGCTGCAAGAGCGGCACAATGATCGTATTTTGGTTAGAATTTATTGGTTTTTACTTAACCGTAGAAGTACCGCTTTCACAAGAAAATAAAGAATTATTTCAAGCAATTATGATTTATTACTCCGCGCCAATAGTATACAGACTTTACGTATGTTATGTGATAGATGTGTTTGTCTCAATTTCTTTTACCCATTAACAATGAAATTAACCGTCTTTTATTACAGTATTAAAAAAAAGTTTTGATGCTTTTCATTAATACGGCTTTCGGGGCAAATCTTTTTATCCCTGCCTACCTACTTTCAATACTGTTCAGTTCAATAATGTCATGAGTTTTCACTATCCGTAAACTTATGATATTATTAAACTAATTATTAAACAATTCACAGTTGCACTTATGACACTTAAAAGAAAAAAGTTCACGCTGAGGTGGGACACCATAGCGTTGGGGAGTCTAATAAAAGTATTCATAGGTTAAGGAGACAAAATAAAATATCCATGCTCTACTACGTCCCGTCAAACTGATGAAGATTGGCTAAGAGGATTTCGACAAAGACAACCTGATATCACTCTACGTGCTCCGAAGTCAATGGTACCGGCACAAAAAATTTTGAAAAATTATTTTATAAAAAGCCCATAAAAAGCATTAATTTCTTTATTCCTAATTTTTACATTTTTAATGTTAATGAGACTAGTTTGAACACAGTTCCGGCAAAAAATAACTAAAAAGGGCGATAGCAAGTAGCAAGAACAACGTCTGCTGAGAGAGGTGACTCAACTTTAAACGTTATTTGCAGTTCAGCTCAAGGAAAGATCATGCTACCAATATGTTCGGCTAGATTATCACAATGATTTGACCATCTATAAAAGATCCTATTCTAGACGGCCATTTTTGTGATACCAGAAATTGGGAAGCCACAATATAGGCGAAAGAAAATAACACCACAATTTTGTGCTTGCTCTCACACTGCAAGCACTCTATGTTGTCGTAATGTTTTCACTGAGCGTGTACCACAATAAGGCATTAGAAATGCGGGTCGTGTAGTCGTAGTTTTTCAAATAGATAAAATTTTTGGAAAAGCGCATTTAAAAGCTGATGTACCATTACAAAATTCTAATGTATAAAACACCCGATTATTTATATTGTTCCATCGACTTTATCAAACACGACCATGAACAAAGAAAACAAGTCGCTCGTATCCCAAAGCACATTTAAAGGTTCTTTTCAATACTTAGCCACTTCTTTATTTAATAAATATTATAACATTTTTACATAAGTTCATTTTATAATTTTAAGTTAAGTCTAAAAATAAATTATTATATAATAAATCTATGTAAATAGGATACAATGAAAACCAGCTTTGCTGATTGCCTCCTATTGACCGCACACAAATGTATTTCTGTTAACGTCAATAAACATTACTATTATTATTAAATATTATCACGGATTTGGAACATGTGTATATGAGCCCACAAACTTAATGTTTTACTGATTTTGATTTTGTTGCTACCAACACGACTCATCATCAAGAAACAAGAAACCAAATCTTGGAACCCCATACATCAACAATTGCAGCACCCGATAGATCATGGCATTGTATCGCCTTCTATCTTATCAAATTGTGCAGCCTACGAACAAGGAGAGAACAATGGATCCCTGAAACCACCTTCCATTTCTATGTATGCCAGTTCGTCCATGGCAATATTTCCCCTTCTATCCCAACCATATCAATAGAAATGACACTAAGACCATTTCCACCATCTCTTGCAATATTTGTAGCCTTCTATCCTATCAACGTGTATAGCTTACGAACAAAGAGAGAAAAAATTTGTGGCTACACTGAGTCTACACAAAACTACCAAGAAATATTGAATATAGACTTACGTTCGAGTTACCCTACACTGATAAGCCTCAATAAGGCAAAACACGTGTATGTAGGTGCCGTTCGTGATTATGCAATTAATACTGGTTTATTTGACATGTTGCGTTAAAAATGCACATAGCTTTCTCGCAATGCCGATAAATTCGCTACTAACTACAGATTTCTACAAATTATTTTGTATTTCAATGTTTTATTTCTTACTTGAATTTGGAACAGTAGAGTAAAACGATTATTTTACCTAAACCCTGAAGATGGTTTTAGACAGAGGGGTGTACAAAATGATCCTTGACGAAAACATTATTAAAAATGATCGCTAATAACATATGCGATTCAATGCTTGCTAAATGTATAGTTCGATTAAATAGCTATCTCTCTTTTTAAACTCGGTTTACAGCTATTTTCCGCTGGAAGAATCATTTTGCACCACCTTCACCTACTCACTGAATTAAAGCCATGTGAAGTTAGGAACCCAACTTTAGTTTTCAATAGTTCTGATTTACTTTTGAAGAGTATAAAAGTTTTTCAATTTTTTTTGAAAAGAGTTCCGGCGATTAGAAGTATCAAAACAACAATTCAAAAATAGGGTGCCAACTACAGACCTTGGTTCAAGTTTTTATAATTCGAGTAGTGTATACGATGTCTCTTGACAAGTACTATAGTTACTGATACATAAAAGAATTTGATTTGCTCTAAAACTATAAAAATAATAATTTCATACTTTGGATGATTGCTAGTGTTGTTGATAAAAAATTAAAGGAGAGTTTTCACTTTGATGTTAAGTTTGAGAATTATTTTTATATTTTTAAAGAGAGTAAATCTTTTATGTATCAGTACTGTCAACTACTTTATTTATTTATTCGTATAGTACATTTTTAATATTGTATTGTGATGAAGTGATATGTATGGTGCCCCACAAGATCAGTATAAATCTGTAAAGTGTGGTGGCGAAACCGTGTACAATTGTGGATTGGTTCGTTTTGGCAAAGCATTTGCTTCAAGGTTTAGGAAAACCACTAAAACCTAAACATGCCAACCCTTACCCACCTTAGTATTCATATGTAATAATATTAATTAAGTGTGTAAACATTATAGAAGGTAAATAAAAACATAAAATATAACAGCATGACGACATATAATGGACCGGTTCAAGCGCCAGTCACAATGACAAAAAAATAGTAGGTTAAACAAATAGTAAACAAAGTAATTGAAAAACAGATAATCAGGACAGAGAATACAAAATATTGCTTAACATCAGATTTTCTTCAGATTACTAAGCCATAATACAGCTTTGTCCGTTAAATTATGAATGTTTACAAACCCTCCTTCAAACTTTGTTAATTGACAGTCCTCCACAATATGTGTCTCTCTTCGTTTCCACAGTCACAAGTTGGATTAGAAATCGCACCCCATTTAAGCAACACAGAGTTGCATTTTGAATGGCCTGTTCTTATGCGATTTACTTTTGTCCAAATTTTTCTTTTTTGATCAAAGCACGGGACTTCTATTGTTGGATCATCAATGAGGTGTTTATTGAAAACATCATCCAGGCGGCCATATTTTTTTTCCAAAAAGCCGTTCTTAAGTAGTCTTCCAACCATATAGAACTTCGAGATTTAAGTCTTTTAGCTGGAGGGTTCTCAATATCATTCCAAATTTGTAAGTTTTGTTAAGTTGGCATTTATCCCATTCTCGTTTTAATGCAGCTTTTCGTCAAATTAAATGAGAACAAGAAACCTCTGTCGTTATAAGATTGGGGGATAATCGCCATTTTTTGAAATAATTTTCCATAATACACAAATCATCAGATAACTTTCATTCAATATCGAAAAAATCCGAATATTGAAATGAAATTAACATATCGGCGTAAACGAATTTTCGCCGTTGTAAAGAAGGAAGATCAGAAATATACATACAAAGAATAGGTGCAAGACTATTTAATCTTGAAATTGAGGTGTGAAGTTAGAACCCACTTTTTTAATTGATATTTAAGTACTTTTAATACCACATATTTTTATAACACTACAAGTACTTTAATACTCTTCAAAAGAACGCCAGAACTTTGATCACAACTAAAGTTGGGTTGCTAACTTCACATGCGTCTCGATTGGGTTAAATTAAATATTAAATTATTAAATATATAACGTCACGTAATTTATGAAAACATATACTGATTATTATGATAGAATGTACGTAACATATTAACAAGACATTCTTTCAGGATGGTGATATTTTCTCCACGAAGTAATGCAGAAAATACTTAGAAAAGTGCGCACACATATTTAATGTCACCTCGTAAAATGCTATCATGTCAAGTAGGTATCAAAGCACATTAAATCGCCTTAAAAGCAAGAAGTTGATGAACTAACTGTACAATCATAATTACCAGTTCTAGAAATTTATTGAAAACGCTGTTTCATCATGTGGAAACTTACGATAATCATTAAGTTGTGCAGTTAGAACTTATGTCATAAAGAACCATGTACTCTTTAAAGCTTAATGAACCTACACGTACATAAAAAGAGCGTAAACACAAGTACTTATTAGAATGCAAATTTGCAAATGCCTGTGTTGCAAATAAAACTGTCATTTGTTTGGTTCAATTATACTCATTAGCTGATGCGTTTATTAACAAAACGCAAATGTAATAAGATGTTTGATACCAAAAACCGACAAAATCGAGTTTGTAAATTACTATAATTGTTTATTTTAAAAATTATTATTAAAGATATTCTTTTTTTTAAATAAAACTTGTGTTTAATATAATTAAACACTAATTTAATTCAAACTTTTATTTGAACTATTTTTTTCTACAAGGCATCGCTTCCTTTATATTTTTTCTAGCGAATGAGGTGACGTTTATTTAACAATATTAATTTCACAAAAAAATAAATCGGTAAAATTTGAATTTTTTGTCTATTGATGTTATATTACTTTCACGATTTGAGAAGAGAGTGGAATACAACACCAAGATCACGCATAAAAGGTGCTCTAGGGAGACTGAGCCTTCAAGTTTAAATCATAATAAAAAGAACTAAAACTTTGCATTTACTATTAGTGAATTGAGTTTATTATTTACAATGTCGTTTATGAAAATGTTAAATAATAGTGGTGCTAGATTAGAACCTAATTCAATACCAGAAGTAAACCCAAAGACGGGTGATTTATGGCCCCAAATGACTTAAAAAATTCAATTCATTACTAGAATAACCGATCAATTATTAAAATTTTCATTTATATTGACACATAAACCTTCCAAATACCAAGCGAGGAGATAATTTTTTTTGAGAATATTTTATTATTTCCTTGGAAAGAATGCAAAATTGAATAATAAAATTCCCCAAAATTTTTAAGGCGAATTTAGTTTAACATAATTTCGAAATAAACAAAAATGTTTTAAAGATATAATTTTTAAGAATTGAACCATGAATAGTAAAGAAAAAGTGTTATCTGAAGATGCGACCTTTGTATATCTCGGAAATATAATCTCTCGATGCTCTCTTAAAATTCCTATGTTCTTGATAAGGATACTGACATTCCAAAGTAAAAGCAAAAGTAAAAAGAAAAAGAAGGTACAACAAAAATATAAAAGAAATAATTTCAGAACAAAAGCCGGAACATTTACTAAATTCGCAAAAGTTGAAGGAAAAAAGATAAAAGCATGATGAAGAAAATAAGAATAAATACTGTTGGAAGACGAAAGAAGAAAGTGTAGAATGTGCGGAGAAAATGGGAAAATGTGGAGGAATGTGTGAAACTGATTAAAGGGAACGAAGAGTTATATTGGGAAAAGCGAAGGAGAACACTGGATAAAAGAAATATTGAGAAGAAGGAAAATATTAAAGTGTCAGTAATTTTGTTTTATTGGTATATAAGTTGTTAAATATGCACTCCAACACAGGGGTGGTAGGTATTTAAAAAATGCAAGTTCAGTTTATAACTTTTATCTTGATCACCCTGTATAATGAAAAATATTTTTAGAAGATACAAAAGGTATTCTTCTATGACTTTGAAAAGGGCATTAAATTAGAGCAAGCGACAAAGACAAAAGAAGGTATGAAACACCCTGAATATTTACGCGACGTTAGTGTTTTCTTAATGTTATGTAAATTTTAAACAGATCTTAGAATTAATCTTACCTGTTCTGTATCCCGCATTAGATAAATAAGTGGCAAACGATCTGGTCTCGTGTGTTGCCTGCCAAAGGTACTCGAACAATTGTCATTGTTAGTAAATACATTATGATTATGCACGTACATTCCGGTTAATAATGAAGATCGTGACGGACAGCACATAGG
The DNA here is from genome assembly GCA_030710515.1 of Abscondita cerata. Lineage (NCBI taxonomy): Eukaryota > Metazoa > Arthropoda > Insecta > Coleoptera > Lampyridae > Abscondita > Abscondita cerata. Next base: position 26,042 of record JALBCR010001555.1, on the reverse strand, counting down.
TGTTGTAACGTACGCGTGACGAAACTCGGCACCTTTATCGCGAATTGCACGTAAAGTTTTTGGCATAAAATTCAACGAACCAAGTTCGACGTCTTGATCGTCGGTTAATATAAGAACTATGTTTGGTTTTCGCTCTCTCGATGACGTGATTGGCGATAAATTTGGTTTTCTGTTCCTCCCTCTGTGCAAAAATATATCACCATTAGCACTACGACTACAAGTTGCTATAAAGTATATTAACACTATTACATTCACTAACACATTCATTTTTGTAGGCATTTTTGTCAACTTCTAAGTTTACAAAAATTCTTAGTTTTATGTTTTTGTTGGCCTCTTGAAAGATGTCATTCTTCCGAAAGGATTCTGCAACAAAATGTTTTTTTCAGTCAACATACCAAGATTGAAACTTGTGAATGAAATAAAATAAATCACGGCCGTAAACGTATACAATTCTTTAACTTATCTGACCTAGATTTGAAAGGTCAAATTAATAGTGCATTAAGAAAATTGGGGACGTAAAGTGTTGGTAAAATATTTTCTTAAATGTAAATTATTGATTGTTAACTCAAAGAATTTATGTTTGAATATAATTTTTGCATAGTCACTTGACAACCATTTCAAAGTAATAAACAAGACAATTAAAATCCACCCATTTAAATTTATACAATTGTATCTCGTCTTTAAATAGCAACATAATAAATTCATATTCTGAATGTGCAGAATTTTTTACTATAGTTGAAATTGTGAGAGCAATTCGATATCGCATAACACATAACATAACATATTCAAGCACAACGGTTGAACAGCAACTATGTCGTTTTTATACATGTTGTATGACGAAGATGGATTGTATATAATGCGTGGGTAGTGAGATAAAACTTAGATTCAACTGAATCTAAATTATTGCAGAACAAAAATAACCAGTATTTTGGAAAATAACAACCCAAATAGCAAATATTTATATCGATGGTCAGCCAGTCTTTATCTAAAATATAAACATTTTTGGAATTAATCTGTTGATGCAAATAAAAATTTAATCAATTTCCGGATATTCACAGTGTATATGTTAGCTTAATTATGGCACATATAAACAATAATGCTATTATTTCATTTCACGATCCACACAAGTATGTTAAATTATAAAGGATTAGAAAAAAAAACATAGCAACTCCCCAATATATCATAAAAGTAAACCAATACTAAGTTTTCATAAATTATTTAAAGTAGCCTTAAACTAAACGAAACTTAAGGACTTTATTTAAGTGCGAGTTAAATAAAAAACTGAAAATATACGTTCCTTTAAGTTGATTACAAAACTGGTGCCCCCTGTATTTGACATCACCTTATGTCTAAACGTACTCGTTACAGAGTTAGTGACATTCAAACTTGTATTATAGCTACAACGAAGGTAAAACTCGTGTATGTATTAGGCGCTGTTGGTAAATTTGCAATTATCACAGGGCACTGTTAACATTATGTAGCAAATAATTCAATAGATTTTAACGGGGCTTCAAAGAATTCATAGCTGGCATTGGGCTATCTACAGGTTTCTACAATTTTATTTCAATTTTGTATTCATACATGGTAATACATCATGAGGTGTAGGAACACCGACTATGACCTTGACAAGATGCAAATGCCTTGAAGTGTGTATCTATTAGAAGATGTAAAGATGTAAGGGAGAAAGGCTTACATTCACAAGGTTACTGATCAAATAGGCAAGCTTCTTCGAAAAAACGGCATTAAACCTATTTTTACATCTTCTAACAAAATCTTACAAGTTTTACCTTCCCCTAAGGATAAGCTTCCGACTCTCTCTTCTCAAGGTGTATATCGTATTCCTTGTTCATTTAGTGTACATAGATAAAACTGGTCGCTCAATTAGTACAGGTATTTAGGGTTATTTAGGTTAAAACACGGTTCCAAATCTGCCATGGCTGAGCGTCAATTCGATACTGGTCACAAAATAGATTTTGATAATTCCGATTTGATTGCCAAATCTTCTTTCTTTTTTAATAGGAAAATCAGGGAGAGTATAGAAATCATTAAGCATCCGAACAATTTTAATCGCGACCGTGGTTTCGAACTTTCACCTTTGTGGATTTCATTATTAACTCCACCCCCTCCCTATTTCAAAACAATCAAGCGTCGAGGTTAACGACCTGTGACGCTTTCTCTTCTTTATATACGGAGGTATTTCCCTAATTACTCAAACTTCTTTTAGTCTACCTTAAACTTTCCTTTGTTTGTTTCATTTTCTCGCCCCTTTCGATAGGTTGCGAAACGTTGGCAACTACGGTTACCTTTTCGACACAGTCCAATCCCAGAAGACGTTTTTGTTTGTATTTTTTAATTCTCTATCGATTTGCACTTGTACTTTTTTCCCTAACATCTACAGTTATGGAGATATTTATCAACAAGCAGGTTTATTCCAGTAACCAGAGTAAAAGGTACTTATTATGTTTAGTTCTGTTCAAAGAAAAGCTGTCACAAAAGTAAAGCAGAATTTATAGAATTGCAGGCTGTACTTCTGATGCTGAATTTTTAAAGAAATTGCTCTAAAATGGCAACGCCGTAATCAATTTAAAAAAGAACAAAAATATTTTTCATCTAAATTAAGCTTCCATGGAACAGAATAAAAAAATTGATGGGTTGCTATTTAAAAAAGTGTAACTTATTTATGCTGCCCAGCAATTTTTTCTAAATAAATGCAGTTTTTCAATAAAAATGAGAACAGTGCTGACATTTATAGTACAAAGGCACTAAAAACCAAGGCCGAGCATAAACACGAATGGGGAAGCAATAAAAGTCAAGCCCTAGAAAAATTGAAATTCAAACTATCCAAGGAATTCAAAATGCAAGATATGGCCATAAATATACGAAGAGAGGAAAACGGAATCAAAATCACTATCTTCGAAATTTACTAAAAAGATTTGGAATGACTGATTGCAAGGAAGCAAAAACTCAAATGGATGCAATGTTTGAGGGTGGTATAGAAAAGGAGAATTCGTTGATATTTCAACAAAAACCAATTCGGGCGCTAATCGGATGCGTGATGTACGTCATGTTGGGAACCCGGTCAGATCCAAGTGTATCAGTAAATCTTTACAGTCGCTTACAAAGTTATCCATCAGAGCAACTTTGGAAGGCTCTTAAGAGAATTCTTCGCTACATAAAAAGAACTCTTGATATGGAATTGTGTTACATCGATAACAATAACAAATTAATTGGATATTCAGGTTTTCTTTTCAGTTTTTGGTTGCAAAGAACAAACAATAACAGTTGCAGTATCATCAAGTGGAGCAAAGTACGTAGGGGGCATTTGGTTATCAAATTTATTGCAAAAACTACATTGACTATACAGTGCTTTTGACTTAACATTGGCCACATGCTTTTACATGTTAATATTTTAATCCCATGTTAACACTTTTTCGGGACATCTGGTATAAACCAATTATTTTAATTATAATTAGGTGGTAAAATGTCTATTAGAAAATATTCTTAAATTCATTTGTAAGTTTTTAATTTAATAAAGAAAAACCAAAAAAAATATCGTTTCGGGGAGGATTCGAACCGACGCGACGAGCCTAAGGAACTTTTATAATTTGACTTTGTTACCATAGTAATATATTTTTTTTGTTTCATCTTCATTAAATTAAAAAGTTACAAATGAGTGTAAGAAAATTTTCTAATAGACATTTTACCCACTTAATATAATTAACATAAATGGTTTATACCAGATGTCCCAAAAAAGTGTCAACATGGGATTGAAATATTAACATGTAAAATCCTATGGCCAATGTTAAATGAAAAGCACTATATATGAGCATAATCATTAAATTAACAAGATGAGAACATAAAAGACTTAAAAATATTTATGCGAGCAATTGAATAAACATAGATTTAAATAAGATTTAAAAAATTTTTTACACACTTGGATTTAGGGGAAAGTGTTAGAGATTGTAATCAAACCATATAATCTAAACTTCTGATGTTACTTATATGTAGATAATTTAACTCTATCTGTTTGGCAAAATTTCTTCAGGTGGTTCAGGGGCGATAAGGAAAATAAAACTTACATTCCTAAGCTCGAACAATTGAAGCTTGAATAAATCGAATTTTTTACAAAATTTCAACAGTTGTAATTTTCAGCAATTTGATAATGCGTAGCTAATGTGTAGATAAGCGTAATTTTGCATTTCCGAATCCCTGAAATTTCATTACAATGCGTGTCTACGAAAAAATTCCCAGATTTCATATAAAAGACCTAACTTCAATCTGTAATTGTATTGATTTGTATTGTAACACGCACAAACACGATTAATGATAATAAATTAAACACACCGCACTACAATATTAGTCTCAATTGAGGTCAAGATTGTAATCACCAAATCAAATGGTATTCATATTTTTAATAGTTTTAAAAAAATGAATTAAAAATTGACACGTGCAGATTTTAATTCGGCGAAAAAACACAATTCTATCAACCTTGCGATGATTATTGTATTACAATTATAGCATAATTTTATGGTAGAGCAGAATTACGTTTACTTTCTTCATAATTCCGTCAAAATTAGACTAAATCGTACCAGTTTTAGAAAGAAATACAAACTTGTCTTCGTAAAAATTTAAAAAAATAATTCTTTGAAGGGAGATTGATTAATTAAGAGTAATCCTTTAATGAGTTATTCATTTACTACACCTTAAATTAAATTCCTTTATGGATTAGTTATTATTCACCTGGTTTTGGCTAAATTGAATATTTCTAAATATAGAAATTTTTAAACACTATGCATGAGTGGAACTCCTTTCAAGACGAAATTACGATAGATCGAAGTTTAAATTTTCCCGAAAACGAAGTACGATTACACCAAATAAATACTGATTTAGACCACATAAGAATTATAAATGATAAATCATCGGTACTTCAATCGTGACATGCTATTTGTAACTGCAGATCAGATAAAAACTTGACATTCTCGTTTGCTTAACTAAAAGTTTTAATTGATGAAAAAAAGTTGTACATCAAGAAGCTTCACTATAATTGAATTTCTTTTAAAGTACTTAGGAGATCAAAGAATAGCAGTAATCTTACGTTTCATGAATGACTAATCGAGCGTGCTTTTTTTGACATGTTAATTGATTCGAAAGTATTCCAAGGAAAAAATGTCCTATTAATTGCCGAAACAAACAAGCTTCTATACATTTACAGATGAAAACTAATGCAGAAGATTATTAGAAACGTCAGTGAAATAAGAAACATTTATAAGTGTTCCCAAAAGCAGTCGTATGTGTTAACAGTTGTTATTTAAACTGGATAAAAAATGATCAATTTAATAGGAAAGATTTTCAATTGATGAAATAAGCGTTTCGTACAGAACTCCACATCGTGCCGATACTAACATAATTTATTGCAAACCTCGAGTTTCATAAAACACAATAATACACGATTATTGCCTCCAAAGTGCTTCATGTGCTTTAGTTAATACCGACTGATACTTCCGCTGTTAAATAAGTTGTATGTTTGATTATTTTTGCCATTTTATTCTTGATAAAAAGTTCTGAATGGTCCAAAACCTAAAATGAAACTATCAGATGGAGCCATATACGAGATTTGCCAAGAAATATAAATTTTGCTCAAGAGTAAAGTGCCTTTATTTTTTAGAACACATTCATTTATTTAATTGTATGGTACATTTTAAATATTGTATTGTGATGTAAGTGTTATGTATGGTGCCCCAGAAGATCAGTATAAACCTGTACAGTGTGGTGACGAAACCGTATGCAATTGTGGATTGGTTCGTCTTGGCAAAGCATTTACTTCAAGGTTTAGGAAAACCACTAAAACCTAAACATGCCAACCCTCATCCACCCTAGTATTCACATGTAATAATATTAATTAAATGTCTAATGTAATTGTGTTTTGTAAAATTGTATTGTACACTCATGAAATTTAAAACTTGGACACCACAATTTCTGTAAACAAAAGTTTGCACATTGTGAAGCGGGCTTAAGGGTATCATTTACAATTCTAACAGCAGGTAGTCTCAGCAGGGGTTATCTTATAGAAGGACTGTAGAATGAATCATTACACTAAGCACGTTTTAGAAAATAGGTAATTTACGTTGCTTACTTAATTTTTTTCTTTAAAGAATATATTTGAAGGTATCGCTAATTAAACACCATAGCTCGATTAATTATCGAATCAAAATTTTGTTTAGGAAATGTTTACAAAATAAAATTAGAAATAATTTTGATTTAAAAAACGTCTACAAGCAATAACTTTTAAATTAAATCAAAAAACTAAACATGGTTATTTGGGTTGACTGATTATTACTTATTTTTAAATAAATCTAACCTACTAATTATTGTAAGTTATTAAAAAAATCATTAAACTCTCTATTCATAATATTTAGTCCTTACAAAATGTATATTTTATGACGTTTCATTTTTTCTGTAGTTAATATAAAAAGTGAAAATAAAAACTAAGGCAATTCTTATTGTCAACGTATATATTTAGTTTTTGACAAGAATTTATTACATAATTATAATTAAGATACCAAGTTATAGTTTAAAATTAAATGAAAACTTTTTTTTAAATAAAGGTATTACTATATAAATAAATATAAGAAATCAATAATGGGTGTGACCTCCATTATTATTGATACATTCTTGGAGGCGTCTGCTCATTGACGCTATCAAGGTATCAATATAATTAATATTAATCGTTTCCCATGCGGTATCAATGGCTGCAATTAGTGCATTACGGTTTACTGGTATAAAATTTGGCCCTTGTTGTCTTCGGATAACAGCAAGTATTCGAGCCCAAACATTTTCGATAATGTTAAAATCTGGGCTTTTGCTGGCCAGGGTAACAGCTCCAAGTTATTTTTCGTATCCAATTGCGCACAACCCGCGAAGTATGAATAGGGGCGTTGTCCTTTAACAACAAAAATACATTATGAAAATGTTAATTCAACAGATCCCGAACTATTTTTGGAGAAAGTATAGTGAAATAAGAATACTTACTTGTTGGAAAATATAATCTTCGTCTGGATAAAACACTTCGACTGAAGGTTTCATAATAGTTTCCAAAATATCTAAATACGCAGCAGAATCAAGACGTCCATCGATAGCCCAACAAACTCCTGGATCCCGCGCGCTAACCCAACCCCACACATTCACAGAAAAATAACCACTTCGTTTTTTAGGACATATGTGATTATTTTCGTAACGAGTTCCTTCCATTCTAAAAACTTTTAGTGGTCCATCGTTGCGGCTATTGAACGTTTTTTCGTCGCTAAAAATCACTCGATTCCAAAATTCCAAAGGTTCGTTCACATATCGCCTTGCAAATTCCAGACGACGTCTCATATTTTCGTCACTGAGAACTTCTTTCGCAGCAGCATTATACTTCTTTATTCCCATCTCCTTTAATCTTTTTGTGCAGTTATACGGCATCCGGGAAAATGTGTATCTGCTATAGCCCTGGAGTATGTAGCAAATGGTTGTTCTGTTACGTAATGAAACAACTCGAGATCTTGAGCACGTGTAGATACTTTAGGTCTACCACTTCCGATGGCTCTTTCCAAAGTGTGTTCAAGATTCCATTTTACTCGGTAATGCCCTACGGTGCTTTTTGGTATATCTAACATACGTGAAATTTCACGCACGCTACGGCCCGCCGCTAATTCCGAAACAATCCGCGCTTTCAAATCAGCACCGAGATGAGGTGGCATTTTCACAACACTTGAAATTTTAAACTAAAATGGAATTTACATTTCTTACTTTATTTATTGGTTCACACTACCCCTTCTCAAACAGTAGGTAATTGTTTATTTATTACATACTTCTAATGACCAATGTAACAACCCTTAGAGCAATATGACTCAAAGGAAGTAAATTAAACAAGCAAGGATATTCTATTGTTATTGAAACTTATTCATAAAGTAAAAGCCATTTCCTTATAATGCTAATGGACAGGATTTTCTTTTAAGTATTAAGATTACAATAGAGGACTTATAAACTTTCGAAAATATCTAATTATAAATATTTACACTGCAATTGCGCTTTTTCCTTAATAATTTCTTAGCAATAACATACACGTTCTTGGTTTTAAGTTGTCATAAATTTGATATGATATAAATTTGTGTTTCTAATATTACATCACAAACTAATCTTTATTCGCCAAAAAATTGTTGCTTAAGTTGTAAAGCTTCGTACACACCTGACATCATTTTTTTTGCATTCTTAAACACTGATTAATTTAAAACATTTTTCTTCTGTCAACTCCATAATATTACCTAAACACAACAAACCCACAAAAGGAGGACAAAAAATAAATAATTTAATTCTCCCGCATAAGTTTGTTCGCCGTTTTGTTTAGATTCGTCCAAACCTGCAAACGCATTCGCGCGCATTTTCTTTGATGTCGGAGAAAAACCGACAAGTTGCGGGAACGCCACAAACCGTTCGTGGAACAATCAGGACTTGCGAATCTGTTCTAAAATTCGTACGTAGCACCGTCCAAATTAATGTTCCGATTGCCGTTCGGTTCGTTGTTCTGTTTGTTCCTCGGTTTGTTGTTCAGGTGTGTACGAAGCTTTACAATAAGCATATTAATATGAACTATATCTTATGAAAGGAGAGTTATGTAACTATAATTAACGACTTAACGTTACGTTAGTAGATTCCATTTACTATTTACACATATTTTCTTGGAACATTCGATAATTAACTATCGGGATATGATGACCCTATACTTCGCAGGTTGTGCGCAACTGGATACAAGCAAATAACTTGGAGCTGTTACCCTGGCCAGCAAAAGCCCAGATTTTAACATTATCGAAAATGTTTGGGCTCGAATACTTGCTGTTATCCGAAGACAACAAGGGCCAAATTTTATACCAGTAAACCGTAATGCACTAATTGCAGCCATTGATACCGCATGGGAAACGATTAATATTAATTATATTGATACCTTGATAGCGTCAATGAGCAGACGCCTCCAAGAATGTATCAATAATAATGGAGGTCACACCCATTATTGATTTCTTATATTTATTTATATAGTAATACATTTATTTAAAAAAAAAGTTTTGATTTAATTTTTAAACTATAACTTGATATTTTTTTTAATAACTTACAATAATTAGTAGGTTAGATTTATTTAAAAATAAGTAATAATCAGTCAACCCAAATAACCATGTTTAGTTTTTGATTTAATTTAAAAGTTATTGCTTGTAGACGTTTTTAAATCAAAATTATTTCTAATTTTATTTTGTAAACATTTCCTAAACAAAATTTTGATTCGATAATTAATCGAGCTATGGTGTTTAATTAGCGATACCTTCAAATATATTCTTTAAAGAAAAAAATTAAGTAAGCAACGTAAATTACCTATTTTCTAAAACGTGCTTAGTGTAATGATTCATTCTACAGTCCTTCTATAAGATAACCCCTGCTGAGACTACCTGCTGTTAGAATTGTAAATGATACCCTTAAGCCCGCTTCACAATGTGCAAACTTTTGTTTACAGAAATTGTGGTGTCCAAGTTTTAAATTTCATGAGTGTACATAAGAATATTACAATGAAAATTTGTTTTGAAGTAAAAGTTACATCCAAATATGAAATTACAGCCATTTATCATGAAATTTTCAGGTTTGGTGATTATTTACTTTTTACATCCTCTTATCTGTTCAAGTATGTTAATGTTTGTGAAAAAATCTTTCAATTTAAATACGTAATGAATGCATAATAATTTATTTTAGAAATAGGAAAATTCATACAAAGAAAATTTAGTAATCAAACATCACGTAAACAAACATATTTAAATTTTAATTCAATCTACTAAAGCTTTCTCAAATTATTTTATTACTGTCCGTATCACTCAGTGACATTCGGTGTCATATATTTCATATCAGCGCATCCTAGATTACGTTAAATGTATCAAACCAGAATAAATAATACGGAAGATTAGTAAATAATTGTCGTCAAACTTGCATTCCCATGCTAAATGGCTGTAATTTCATATGGTACTTTACTCTTAAGCAAAATTTATATTTTTTGACAAACCTCGTATACGGCTTTAAAAAAATGATATCTGATGGTGGTATTTTTGGACCATGCATAACTTTTTATCAAGAATAACTTTTTTCAAAAACCAATAATAAAAAGTTTTCCATATGGTTTTAACTTAAATAGACACACTGTATAATCACGCTATTAAGAAAAACCACTGATCCGAATTTTATGAAACTTGGTATGTAGACGTTATTTATAAAACCGTAGATCTGATTGAATTGTGTGCATAACCTGTCAAGCTAAACTTCAAAGGGTATTCGTATTTCCCATCGTCCATTACCGTAACATTACATTCCGTTGTTCCATTTCCAAAAGTATTGTTGACCATCAACTACTGTCAGATCCTTTCAGCATCCCTGGATGGGAATACGTTCATTCTATCATTTTCTATATGCATTTCAAAATTTTTTACAAACATTTTTAAAAGTACTATTTGTCTTTCTTCATTTCAGTTCAGGATAACGCTACAATGCGATACATATCTTGAATTACATGGTGGTGCAAATGAGTGACATTGTAGTTTTAAAAAGAAAGTACTTTTATTCTATGATTCCGCGGCTTTGAAAAGTCATTCTACGGTTAGTCGAACTTTCTCCTTCGTCCTTTGGCGTCGTAATTTCAATGCTTAGCGGTTTGTTATCTTTCTTAAAATTTAAATCATTCCGTTCATACGATGGTAAATCTTAACACTTACGTATTCAATTCATTTTTTTTTAATTTGTTTTGTGATAAAAGTAATTTTTTTATAATTTTCTTTGTTCATTTTCAAAATTGTTTATGGTGTCATAGGTTTTATTATCTTTTGTTGGTAGTGAAGTGTATTTTGAGATATGTTTATTCTGCTGGTTATTTTAAGCTTTTAGTTGATAATGAACTAATTCGTAAAAGAATTATCCTACGACTTAGGTTATATTTCTTTGATTAGCTGTTGACACGTAATCGACATTAAGAACACATAATAATATTGATGGTACCCTTCACTAATTTAATTGTTTAGAATGCTCAGATAGTCGGGGCACGTCTGGACCCTTACTATTTGAAGGAAATGATCGAAAGATCTGTTAAAGGCAACGTTTTGCTACCGAAGTGGGAGCTTCATTAGGCCAGTGTCAGGATTAGATGAGTTACAAAATGTCGTCAAATTGGGAACAAACACACTGATGCTATGAGGATACATACACATAAATTAACAGAATACTTATCAAAAAACGTATTGAAAGTAAAATTGAGACAACATTAGAAAATCAACCTTAACATACAGAAATTACAACCTCAATGAAGTCCAAACGTGTCCCCACTATCTGGAGATTCTAAATAATTAAGAACACATCAAATAATTTCGGAAGACGAAAGTCAAAAAATAATCAGGATTGCAAAAACCTAAGCAGTAAGGAAACAATCGGTTATTAGTAGGTTGGAAAACTCATAAAGATAAATAAAGTAGCTCATCGGTCACAATTGATGAAAACCAATGAAATGGATTGATCCGATCAAATCTATGTTTAACTCTGCGAAGAATGTAACCTTGAATGTAACAAATAAGACTTCCGGACAAGAGTTGTAAACGTTTCCTCCTACACCATACAAAATTTCATCAAGGCTCAAACAAACAGGAAAATTAAAGAATTATTGAGTAGGTAAATAGAGAAACAATTGCGTGGGTCATCAAACGTAACTTTAATTGATTCAAACTTAGAAAAAAATTATGGGTTACGTGAAATTGCTATAAAAACCCATAAAATTGAAGATCAAATCAGTCTTCTCGATTGATTTATATTGTTAGTATAAAACAACTGACTGGATAGAAACTTGAAATTGAAATGAATAACACCAGTGTAGTGTGATTTGTTGCGTTTATTCGAAAGTTAAAGGATTTATGTGTGGAGGATCTCTTTCAGGAATATGTCTACCTACTGATGTTTTACAAAGCTCTATTCCTTTCCCAAAAGTACGGATCACAGACGCATAAACGGCCTGCGTAAACCCATTAATCTCCTGTCTAATGTTGTTTTTGAATGGTTCTTGGCCTATTATTACTCTATTTTTGAAATAGACAAAGAAAAAATCCAAAATAACAGGATCTCTGGAGGAGATGATCCGCTCCTCAAACTTTGACGTAATTAAATCCATCGTTTATTGCGCCTTGAGGAACGTGGAACCGTCTTTTTGTAAGTATGTAAAGTTGATGTTTTTACAATGAAACCGCAACAATTCGTTTAGTATAACTTGGTACCGCTCTCAGTTGGTAGTTACTACCTGTTCATCGTCGTCTTCGAAGAAAAACAGACCAAACATTCTGTTGTGACAGAATGCCTATCACATATTGACTTTCGGCGAATGACGGGAGTTTTTCATGATGATTGCCGACTCTCCGGTCCTCAAAAACGACATCCTGTTTGTTGATGTAGCCATCAAAAACTACACTTCGTCACAGAATCAGGACGCCAGCAAGTTTGGACCCGGTTTGCAAATTGCAACCGTTGTGGATGGACGTCTGAAGCGTAATGGTAAACTAAACTTGAAAACTACAAACTCCTGTGCAGCGTGATACAATAGCGGCTGGTACTAATCAGACCAATTGAAAGTGTTGTATATAATTAATTACCGTCAATATCCTTTCTTTTATGTCAAACTCATTTTTCACGAGGTTCACCATATGCACTGAAATGACTAAAATAACAGTTTCATGTTGTTAATAAAAATAATTTATAGTTAGTAACTGGTAAAATCTCGCTAGTTTTTAATTCTTTTTTAAAGAGAATTTCGAAAAAAACTTAATTGAGCTTATGTAAAATGCTGCCCCCTTCTGTCAATTGTAGAATTGGTGAGAGGAGGCTGAAGAACATTAAGCTCGCCTCAAATGTTAGACGATGGCAAGGTCATATCATTCATTTATGTGAATTTTTCCATCTGGTTAAGGCAGCAAATAAAGGTACGTTGACCACTCTAGTCATAGTTCATAGTATTTTTGATTAATATCCTCCTGTTTACATGTATCCAAAAGTATTTGCTTGTAGAATTTTTATCAAATTCATTTGCACTGCCATTAACCAAGTATTGAAAAAATAAAACAAATTGACCAATCTACCAAAATCGTACAGGCCCATTAATCTTACATTTCCTATACACAAAGAAAATGATTGAACTCTTAATAACAGAGCCACTGCATAAATTTCAGTAACTTTGTCACCTAGACTCTACTTAAGGGTTCTACTTTGTTACATTTATTGTATTGGTTTTTTTCACAACAAAATTTTTTTAGTTGCGACACACTTTATATACCCTGTTTATTTTATTTATTTATTTTTTAAAAACCTGTATTTGAATGAGTTTCATTGAAGTACTGAATGTAAGGAGTAACAAACCAATTAAAATTTAGGAATGGAAAAATTTATATTAAATTTGAGCACAAAAAGCAAGTGTTGCAACAAATAAATGTTTGATGTCATGTTTTATTTAAAATTTTAATCAAACTTCAAAATTCGTTTGCGGCACAAAGGGTTGACACATATTGAAGTATCCCTGAAACTTTTCCTTAGTGGCGAACCAGATGCAAATTCTCCTTGAATATGCATGAAATTGTGCTCTATTCGAAAAACGTTTTCGTCTATTAATAATTCAAATTAATCATTAATTAGAGTTACAAAATAAACAAAAATATACACATTTAAATAAAAAGTAAACTCAATTCGAACGACGTCTGCTTTCTATACAATATGAAGAAGTATTAGAAACTACCTTTCAAGATTGAATAATTTTTTATCAGGTATTATAAAGATTGCAGTCTTTGGTCGTTCTTCTTCTAGTCTATTGTAAGCCTCTTATCGTAATCTTTGTTTTTTGCTTGCGTTTCCAATGCGGCGTCACTTTTCAGTACACTTATAATATAGATACGTAACAACAAATTATAAAACTACATAAACATACGTTGAAAATTATCACTTTCGTATTATATACAACGAACTATGTGAAACATTATAATCAATTTATTTGGAAAATTCTCAAGAGAAGACAAACGCGTCTCTATAGATGCATTTTGATGTATAATTAATTTTATTAGATTTATAAAAAAGTCATTTAATGCCGATCAGCCGATAATGTTTCAATTTTCACCATCCGTAATAATTTTCCTTCTACTACATACATATGGATCAAAACGTGCAGTTGAGTTACCTATTAACATTCTGAGTTTTATTGTAAGGGTAAAGAATAAATCGCTGCAAGAGCTTAACAAACCTTCTGTTTGTATATAAGACTAACAGAAACAGTCACCAAACGCCCTTTATTTTATAATGAAAATTCAAAGGAAGTTTTATATGCTGTCATTTGTATTTAGCTCATCCTTAACAAAAATTACAAATCTAAAAGGAGAAAAATTTCAGTTAAAAGATGAGTACATTTGTTCAAAAATGTTTGGCGACACTACCTTAAATCAATATATTTTTAAAATCATATCGAATGTCACTCTAAAACCAATATTTAAGTAACTGTTAGGACTTGCTATTTTAAATTCTTAGGCACTATTGCATTTAATCTAAAATTTAATTTAACTGAGATTTGTACAACGGACCCCAAATATTACTAAAAAAACTTTTCACAATAAACAACTTTTGTTAGTAACACATTTGTGTAGTATAATCTGAAACAGCATTGTGAAGGGAAAAAACAATTAAAAAATAGTTAATTGTCCAACAAGTGAGGAAAGCGATTCTTTTTGGAACATTTTTCCACGACATTCCCCAAAAACAACCTCATGAAAGAAGTAATATTATAAACGTAACAGTATTCTGTAGTATCGGCGTGGTCTCAATCTGTCACAGCGCAGTCGCGTAATTCTAACCAATAAATGTAGGATAGCAATTTTTAAGAGTCGAAATATAAGATATTAAATTAAACAAACCTTATTGAATACTAAATTAAATTGTTTAACTAACTACTAGGCGCATATAGTTCTAATAACACATTCTTACATTTTTAAAGAAGCATTTTTGTAACACGGCATTATTTTCCTCGCTAGTGAGGAAAAACGAATTTTCCTCACTATTTGTAGAGAAGAAACGTCCGTTTTCTAAGCGAGTCGTGGAAAAAAGTTTTTTGTTCAACGGTAAAAGCCTACTCGATGTTAGTAAACCAAAAAATATTTTCAGAGCAATCAGACCAAAATATGAAATATTAATTCAAAAAGTTGTGATCTATCATACCTATGGACAACTCCATCTCAGTACATACTGTATATAAATGATGGTAAGGTAAACGCATTTTTAACCACACAAGTCTATTCAAATCATAAAGGAACACTTGGAGTTTCGTCGAAGTAGGATTTAATGCTTTACAATACGGCAACTGGCAATTGTAGTCCCTAATCGCGTTGGTGACCTCAAACATTTACAACAACCCCAAGGTGACCAAAAACTCTTACATTTAGTTTCAGCTAATTCAGGTAGAATTAGATTGGTGAGCAAGAATTCAAACGTTCTAGCCAGAAAAAATAAAGTGCAGATTAATAGAAACGAAAGAAGATACCGGATTGGCTAGAAATAATCGATATCAGAACACTGGAGAAACGTCTTTCTATGGTGATGCTGTAATGATCATTATTTTTGTTTTATTGGGGTTAGTTTTAAACCCACGCTTCCACTTTCTTATTATACAATGTATAATAGATCAGTCATTTCGATTTAAGTATTTGCTATGATAATGCTGTCATCTTCGTACCTTAAATCTGTCCACTTCATTCTGCCTACGATGTATTTTCCATAAAAAGAGAAGAGAAGAGTAAGTAAGTAAGAAGAGTAAGATGAATCACAGGAAAGCATTATATTCTCTGCATTTTTTATAGCTTGTTGGGAGATCTGCTAGTTTAGAAAGTTGTGTAGTCTGCAAGGCAGTATACTAACATCCTGGCGTTCGATATTAAAGCGATCGTGTGGTAGTTTGGAATTTTCTTGTCCATATTTTATTACTGTTTATTACTGTGACCCCCCATGATTATGTGACGAGTAAACTAAAGCGCATCCAAATCTCAGAATTGAAACAAAATAAGTTCCACCATTTAAAAGACGTAGATTTAGTTTTATTTAAATTTTGTTTGGTTTATGT
This sequence comes from Abscondita cerata, assembly GCA_030710515.1. NCBI lineage: Eukaryota > Metazoa > Arthropoda > Insecta > Coleoptera > Lampyridae > Abscondita > Abscondita cerata. Next base: position 9,859 of record JALBCR010001555.1, on the reverse strand, counting down.
TAGAAACAAAATTGAAACAATTAAATATGGTTTGAAATTTGTAAAACTACGATTAATCTATTTCTGTATTTTACATTGAATAAAATAGCTGAAGGGTTATATTTTTTGAATTACTTACTTCAAAGGTGCTGCTCGACAGATACACTGCTGTATGATTATTATGCTGTGTACGGGTTATATTTTTGAAAATGTCGCGCTTGGTGTGGCTTCACTTGTCGCAATAAGACCAAACAACACAAAAAATCCAAAGGATCTGTTTCGAAATTTTGTAAAGTTCTATAAAGAATTTACGTTTTAGACCCAAGGAAAATTCTTAAGTAGACGTGTTTGTGGTTAAAATCAGGTCATGGTTTGGAATGCGGAAGGGATCCTGTTAATTGATTATATTGCAAAAGACAGAAAAATTACAGATAAATATTACTCCAATGCCAAAATTCGCGAGAAGAGACCTGGCTTGAAGAAGAAAAAGCCATCATTCACCAGGACAACGAACCTGTACACAAGGGTGTATTGGCGATGGGAAAACTTACTGAATTTTGGGTATGATTTGCTTGGCCATCCTACTTAATTCTCCTGTTTTGACACCTTCAAATTTCCATCTGTTCATAACCTTAAAGAAATTTGTTTCTCGGAAGCGCTTCGCATCCAATGAATAAATTGAAATGGCTGTAGATGAATATGTTTACAACCTTCCTATTACTTCCGGGAAGAAATACTGATGTTAGAGAGGCGCTGGAACAAGTGTGTTGAAATCAAGAGAGATTATGTAGAAAAATAAAATCATTTTTCATTGTCCGGTCGAGCACTTTTCACCTTACCCTCGTAAGACATTTAAATACGGACATATAAACACAACGACATATAATCACACCGAGATTTAATCACCCAGACTTCACGTCACATAAAGACATAATCACGATAACAGATACACATGTGACAATTTCATTACATAAACTTATTGAAGACTAAACACAAAATTTACAACAACTACGCTACGTGTTAAGCGTGAACATTAGATGCTATCAAAGATGCTATTGGCATTAACACTTTGTCCCAAAAAATCACTAGAGCTATACGACTGAAAAATTAGGTACGCTGTTGAAGAAATATCTACAATAAATTATTTAAAAATTGAGATTTTGGCAAGGATTGTAAACGAAAACTTTCAATCCAAATTTTCGATTAAAAACCGTCGCATTCTTGCCAATTTTATTAAAGGTGTGGAGTAACAATTGTCAATTAAACGATAAACCATGCAATGTTCATTTGATTAATATAAATTTCAAAGTGCAATTTGATCAAACTAGAATTTATTGCCTCATTTTTTCTATTTGATCTTAATATCTGATTTTTAAAATACAACTATTCTTTTTTTAAATTCAATAACTTCGCATTGAATTTTTTGTATTTGTAATAATTTTTTATGATTTTGATGATTTGTTCATATGATTAAATTGTTGAATGATTATCTATCGGCGTGATTATGTATATTTGTGATCAAGTGTCGACGTGTTTAAATGTCGGTGTGATAAAATATCGGTGTGATTAAATGTGGTTGTGTTTATATATCTGTGTTTAAGTGCCATATGATAACTGTCGAGTGATTAAGTGTTATATAACCGCTATGGCAATACAGTAAAACCTCTATTTTCGGCCACCTCTTAAAAGCGGCCACCTCTAAAACCGGCCAAGTTTTCCAAGTCAAAAACCATTTATTCGGAAATATCCATATTAATGACCCTCATAATAGCGACCACCTCTAGATAACGGCCACGGCCACTTATTTGTAAACTTTCTTGAAAAAATTTATGTATTTCTACCTCCCATTTCCGGCCATTCTTAAGTATGGTTATTAGTAGACAACAGCTTAGCGTTCAAGTTGTGCATAATATATAATTGACTCTGGCATCGTATAGGCTCGATTGTGATGGTTTTCCTTCTCATTTCTAACAGACTATGACGACTTGTCAAAAAAAATCACATTTGACGGCTTCAACAAGGGCATAAAGCGTCGAAGATTAATAACTTTCGTGCAAAAAACAATTCTGTGAAAGGACGCCATCCAGGTAATCAGTATTTATTCATTTATTCATACTGAACTATTCCCTTGTAAACAATCTCCTACTAATTACCTCATAATTAGGTATTCTTTGGTAAGCGACGTGGAAAGTGTTTCGTCGTCGGCGAAGAAGCTTCGATTATCGAAGGACGACCTCGTGAATGCGACTTTTGCTTACCGGATCATCGAGTTCCTGAGCGTTTTCACTGCCTTGTCCGCTTTAGTGGTGTGCAAGAAGTGCGGTTCAGATGTACGATTCCAAGAAACTTGGATCCCCGGCCTGGGGTTTAAACTCGCTGTATGCTGTTCGTCTTGTGAGCCCCAGTACATATATTCCAGTCTGTTAATTAATAGTCAATCGTCGCATACTATTTTGCTTGAGGATCCTTGGAATCGGATACAACGCACCGCGTATTACAAAGTCGTCGACGTCATTCCACACACCCTCAGCAGCCGCACTAGAGGTGTCTACAAAGAAAGCAGCTGAAAGAGAGAAGGTATTGTCTGAGGAAGATAACGATTCCAGCGGGTTAACGATGTCCGGCGACGGGTCTTGGCAAAGGAGGGATTCTCGTCTCTGTTGGGTGTTTATCCCCTTATTGGCTGGCGTAGCGAACAAGTTTTAGACCTGGAACTAAAATCAAAAGTGTGCAAAGTCTGCGAACAATGGAAAGATAAGGAAGGGGCCGCGGAATTCGAAGAATGGTACGAAAGTCACGAGAGCAATTGTCAACGAAACCACCAGGGCTCGTCCGGTAAGAAGGAAGTGGATGCTATGGTCGAAATGTTCCAGCAGTCGGTTGATTTACACGGAGTAAAGTATAGTCAATATATAAGCGAAGGTGATAGCAAAACGTACAAGGGGATACTCGATTCGGAGCCATACGAGGACTTGATCGTAAAAAGGAGTGCGTGGATCACGTTCAGAAGCGCATGGGCAGTCGACTTCGGCAACTAGTGAAGAAAACAAAAGAACTCGGCGGTAAAGGCAACTTGACGGGAAAATTGATTGACGAACTCACCATCTATTATGGGCTGGCAATTCGGAGGAATTCGAGATCGACAGCAGATATGAAGAGGGAAATAATGGTGACATTGCACCACAAGATATCTACAGATGAGAAACAGCAGCACGACGATTGCCCGGAGGTAGCTGAATCCTGGTGTACATGGCAGAAGTCAAAATCCAATGGCAAGGTCAACGAATACCTGCACAAACCAGCCCTCAAGGAGAAAATGTTCACCGCTATACATCCTCTGGAACGATGCCTGATAGGTTATACGCAAAACGTGAATGAAAGTTACAACGCTTGCGTTTGGGCACTTTGCCAAAAAACGATTCATAGTGGCAAGCAAATAGTCGAGATTGCTGCAAATATGGCCGCCTGCAATTTTAATGATGGACTGAATGGGATGATTCAGATAATGAGGGTGTTGCATAGCTGAAAATCGGGACAATTTGCCATGACTTCTGCAAACTCGCCGACAGCTGAGGCGCGGCTGAGGGAAGGCGCAAAAGAGGCTCGGAAAAGCAGCATGGCAGCAAGGAAATACGTCCAGAATCTGAAGATGAACGTGAAAGAGATGTTATATACTTTAAACTTTTAAATTTAGAACCTTTTTTTCTAACCGAGTACGTAGCCGTTTTAAAGAAAAATCAAAAATGGATTTTTGGTGAAAGCTTTTTATCTCTCCATTTTTTAGGGTCAAAAACTGGATATTTTTTGAAAACGTCGCCAAATTTTTATTTTTCAATCAAATCAAAAAAGACTATGTACTCGGGTGGGTCATCTATCAGAGAATAACCACAACAAATTTTGTTGTTCTAGCTCTAGTGGTGTGACCGCAATGTTTCCCGCCCCGCAACAACTCAGGCGGGAGGTCTCTTGAAGAACCTAGTGCAGCAGCTACAGGAGTCATCAGATTTCGATGAAAAAATTCAAAGAATAAAACCATGCATTTCATTTTTTCAATTGATCGTTATTTGCCCTTTAAAAAATTAGCAAAAATGACCAATTTTTCATGCCGCCAGAGTGTACTACCCCCTTAATTCGTTATTTCATACAAATATGACGTACTAGAACAGTTCATGCATTATCATTACCCTCTGATACGAGCTGCGTTCGTAATTTAAAAGACACAACTCTAAGAATAAACACCTCAAATTCTCGAATTAAGAAATCAAATCATCCACTTTTACAAATTGAAATATAATATTAAAAAAAACAAACGAAACACTAATTATTTTTTTAAATTACAGCGAGTGTTTTCGAAACGATTGCCAAGAAAACGTGTAGTTCGTGTAGCAATATTAATAAAATTAATCATTTGGTAGCACCATTTGCATTTGTTACAATCCCCTATACACTAATATGTAAATACTCTTACGCTTGAATAATAAATCACTTTCTTAACAATAACGTTTAAACACAGGTGCACCTCGATGACTTTAACAAGACTGGGGCGTAAACCACAACATTAGTATTGACTTAACATGTTGTGTAATCATCTCTTTGGATAAATTATGTAAACATTTCCTTCTTCGAAGAAACATAAATTTCAATTCGGGTGACTCGTAACATCGAGTCAAAAATTTACACGTTGGCGTCGTTGATTACATTTTCAATACATTTTAATCTTTATGTAACTATGCACAATAGGTAATAACGTCATTAAATTGAATACATATTATTACAAGGTTCATTATGGTACATAGAAATGTGTTCTAACTATTTCTGTTTCAAATTGTGTAACAACTTTGGTTTATTGTTGAAATAACAATTGATTATACACAAAGGGTTAAATGAGATAAAAATTATGTGATAAAGAGAATTTGGCGTTTAGATATTGTTATTAATCTTCTTCGTAGCTTGAAATAACTATGTAGTGGTTTTTCGTGCCCCTCCCTCCTCCAAGAAGAACAAATTATATGTAAATTCAAGTTACAAGGGGAATATTTACATATCATCATTATTAAGATTTTAGACTTCTGAGTATCGACATTTTTATATTCTCTATTTTTCACAAAAACAAATCATGTAGGATTTTTTTGTTAATAACTTTATTGGAAATTTTACTTTGTGCTTCGATCAAGATTTAAAGTGATAAAAAAATAGTAGTCACGTGGTAGCATTATCTGCAAACTTAATTTATTTTTTCAAAAACAAATCCAAAATTGAATTAACAACAGAAAAACATCAAAAAGCTGCACCAAAAACTTTACTCGGACACGTGTTTCAATAGCTAAGCTATCATCAGCGATACCGATACTAAAATTAAAAACAACGGGAAGCTTATATATACTATCTGCTTATCACAAATCGTTAAACTTAATTGATTCTTAGATAAGCTTAAGTAATTCCGAAATTCCTAATGGACCGTTATCATCATAATTCATAAGCAAATTTCTGTTTTTAAAATTTCTAAACTTTCATAAGAATCAAGTTCGTTTTATTATCTACCCTCTTAATTAATTCAATGTCGCCTACTCTATGGACATTTTCAAGCATATGCATGGCAACACTGGACCTATCTGTGCGATGATATTTGACATGAGCTACGTGCTCTTTAAAACGAGTTTTAATAGGTCTCTTGGTTTGCCCTATATATACTTGGTTACAGTCTTTACAATTAATTTTATATATTCCCGATTTATCACACATTTCTATTGGGTCTTTCGGATTGCCTAAAAGATTTTGCAAGTTGTTACTACTAGAGGTTACTGTTTTATAATCAAATTTTGAAAATATTTTTTGAAGACCTTTTTGTGTATGTGGGATAATTTGGTAATTTGACATATTTCTTATCTATTTTGCTATTACTAGTTCCTAACGTTGTACTATTTCTAATGTTTAACTTATGTTTATGTTTTCTAATTATGTTTGTAACAATTGATTCTTGAAAACCATTGTATGATGCGATCTGCTTAATATTTTGCAGTTCTTTATCAAAGTTTGGTTTTGACAATGGGAAATGTAATAATCTGTGAATGAAAAGTTGAAAGATGCAAGTTTATGTTGCATACTATGGTTGGAATCATTTGTTATAAACCTCATAGTGTTAGTGTCTTTACGATAAATATCTATATCTAGTTTGTTGCCATTTCTTGTCACTAAAGTGTCTAAGAAAGGTAACTTAAGGTTTGCTTCTGTTTCATAGGTAAACTTGATCGTCTCAAATTTTGAATTTAAAATTTCTACAAATTGCTGAGGGCTGTAAACTTTAGTGTCGATGACTGCAAAAACATCATCTACATATCTACACCAAATTCTAGGAAAGTATTCTAAATTATTTTTTAAATCAGTTTCAAATTTACCCATGAACAGGTTAGCCATAAACGGAGATAAGCTGTTACCCATTGTTGTACCATGATTTTGTTGATAAATATTATTGTTAATTTGAAAGTAGGTCTACACTACGGAACAGGTTCTTCAAGATTAAAAGTAAGATTTCTTTTGTTTAGATGTGACATTGAATTTCTTAAATCTTGCCGCAAAGCAAATGTATTAAAGTTTATCCAAATTTTAATTCATACTCATGTAAAAAGGCGCTTGAATTTGCTAAGCGTAAGTGGTTAGATTTGGAAATTAAATGTCATTATGGTAAATTAGGTAAATTAGAGTTAGAAGCATATGAGTTACATTTAAAACTGACTTCAGGATTAAATGATGACGAGTATGTTGAATGGATTAAGTTTTTGCACCATATTAATGAAATTATTCAACACAAATTTTGGCAAAAAAAGATGACCCACAACAAAAAGTTCACAAAATTATCTAAAAAAGAAAGAGGTGCACAGACTTAATCCCCAATAATCTAACATTGTGGTGAACAAATCCTCGGAAATTTTTAACAATGACGAATTAAGTTTGTTGAATAAAGGCTTGAAATATAACCTCAAATTTAACAAAGCGCCCATAGATAAGATTATTGTAGGAATTGAAACTTCGATCAAACTTTTAGATGATAACTCTAAAAAAATTTATTAGAAATGCCTGTAAAATTGAAATTTCAGATAATATTCAGCAGTTACCAAAATTTTAATTTAACGCCAGAGAAATAAACATTGTTAAACATTTAAAGAGAAAAGTTGTTGTTATCTCAAAGCAGATAAAGGTAATAAAGTAGTTATTTTGGACAAAGAGGATTATTTTGAGTCAGTTCAGGTGATGCTTAATGAAGGCCCCTATTTATTAATATCCTCTTCCCAAAATCATTGCAGATACCCGTAGAGTCTTATTAAAATGTGGAAATATTATACCAAAACAACTTAGGTTTAGACTAACGGTATCTAACCCGGTTCTTACTAGAATGTATTGTTTATCTAAGATACATAAACCCGGAAAAGCAATGCGTCCCATTGTTTCAGGTATTAGTGCTCCTACTTATCTGATATTCAAAATTCATACGATTTTATTGAAAAAATTAAAAACATTGAGCTGACTGAGAACGAAGTTTTAGTTTCATTCGATGTCTGTTCATTGTTTCCAAGCGTTCCGATAGATATCACTTTAGATTATTTGAAAGATATGTTACACCAAAACCATTTAGACAATTCAGAAGTAGATAATTTTATTAAATTAGCAAGATTATGTATGAGTCAAACCTACTTTCAAATTAACAATAACATTTATCAACAAAATTATGGTACAACAATGGGTAACAGCTTATCTCCGTTTATGGCTAACCTGTTCATGGGTAAATTTGAAACTGATTTAAAAATAATTTAGATTATTTTCCTAGAATTTGGTTTAGATATGTAGATGATGTTTTCGTAGTCATCGACACTAAAGTTTACAGCCCTCAGCAATTTGTTGAAATTTTAAATTCAAAATTTGAGACGATCAAGTTTACCTAGAAAACATAAACATAAATTAGAAATATTACAACGTTAGGAACTAGTAAAAGCAAAATAGATAAGAAATATGTCAAATTACCAAATTCTCCTACATACACAAAAGGTCTTCAAAAAATATTTTCAAAATTTGATTATAAAAAAGTAACCTCTAGTAGTAACAACTTGCAAAATCTTTTAGGCAATCCGAAAGACCCAATAGAAATGTGTGATAAATCAGGAATATATAAAATTAATTGTAAAGACTGTAACCAAGTATACAGGGTGTTTCAGAATAAGATGCTGATCCTTAAGGGTGTCAATCCTTACCCGATTTTAAGAAGAAAAGCTCAAATAAACATATGTCCTAAACCTCTTAACTTTTGATCTACAAGGTGTTCAAGTTTTAAGAAAAAAATTTTTCAAAGAGTACGAGACTCGATGAGGAAAAGAGTTGAAGCATCCATACTTGCAGGTGGTGGCCAATTTCAACAGCTAATCTACATTATTTTCTTTTTTTTAGGTTATTTAATGTAGTTCTTTTATTTTAATGTTAAAATTATTATGTATAGTATATTCCATTTAATTTTTCCGCTTTTGGATTATCTAGTAAAAGCAATAACCCAGCGGGCGGTGTACATAAACAGATAAAAACTGAGGTTAGACAGAGACATGCAAATTGCTTTTCCTGTTAATAAGAAAGAGATAAATTTACTTACAAATTCTAAACCTATTGTATTTATTCTCACTCTCTCTGTCACGTCTAACGTTCAATATATTTATCTTTCTCTGCATCGAGAGCGCTTTAAACCCAATCTGCAGTTCTCAAACATCTCAATCATAAGTTGGGTTGTTTAGTTAGTGTGACTTAAGGTTAAGAATTAAATTAATTACACGTCTTTTTAAAATAAATTATATTTAAAAATCATTAGAAATGTCCAATGGCATTATTGTGTAGGTACTTACAATAATATCAACAGTTTCCATTAAAATTGAATTTAAATAAATATTACATTACGTACTAAAGCAAATTCAATAAATGAGAAATAAATAAGTAAATTTAAAATAAAAAATTATTAGGTTTATATATCACCATCACTGTTACTGCTGTCAGAGTCGGAGTCAGAGTTACTTACACGTATTATTAAAGGTTGTACGTCAAACACATATTGTTTTCTAAATCTGCTTTAATCAACCTTTCAGTATGATCTACACTCTTTTTCCACACTTCATTGGAAACAGTGCGGAGGGCTTAGTTCCACATGTTGATAACCTGGACGTCTCCGTAGACATCTCTGCCTATATGGTTATCGTAGTAAGTTTTTGCTATACCCCAAACCATCTCTATAGGGTTGTACTGACAGTGATAGGGGGCAATTTAAGAACTTCGTGTCCATAACTTAACGCTAAGTTGTCAATAACAAATTCTTTAGAGGTAACTTGTTGCTTACATAAATATAACAGTTCTAACTTATTTTCTTGTAGATGAAATATTATATTTTTTGTTGTTAACCATTCCATTATTTCCTTTTTTTCCATGATGATGCAGGCTGTTTCTCAGTAACTCAGGAATGGCATGAAGCGTTATCCAAAACAATCATGGAAGGTTCTTCTAACGCCATCAACATATCTTCAAACCATTTTTCGAAATTTTCATGATTCATGTTATCATGGTAGTCGGCACTTTTAGATTTTGTTGAAAAAATTAGATCGCAACCGTCGATGAAGCCTTCTTTCCCGCCAGCATGTAATATTATGAAACGTTTGCCTTCGTTTCCCCAATTTTTGACACTTTTAGTAGAATTGTCCTGCCACAAACGTTTAATGGATCCTCGTCCAAAATCCAAGTCTCGTCTAAAAATCGTAGGCTTAGGACACGCCGAATTCAAATTTTCCATATATTTCCTCAAAACCGGACTTTTTAAATAGTACATTCTCTTTCTCGCATAAAACACGCCTGTTGTCAG